>CM036241.1:5517415-5564915 GCA_020698575.1 Bostrychus sinensis | reverse complement strand
TGCACAGTATGTATACCGTGTACAAGTATACAAGTACACGGATTACTGCAGTAGTGTGGGGCTACAGTAGATTAACTGGGATCACATTGTGGCGCACACAAAGAGGATCTCCATCAATCAGACAGGATTACTGTCATCACCTCACCACAGGGGGCCACTACTGACATTTTTTTATTTATTTTTTCAGTGCCAAATATGCCAATTACATCAGATCCAGCTGTGGATGGAGTACTTAAGTAAAAGTACATTTACTTCAACATAATATTACTGACATAGAAGGAAAAATAGTTCACAAAAATGTTAATTGAGTGAAAGTAAATAAGTTTAGTTTGTGAAGTTTATTTTTAACTCACTTAAAGCACAAATTGCTAACTGCTACACCTACTGCTACTGCAACTACTACTACTACTACTACTACTACTACTACTACTACTGCTACTACAAAACCTCATGCAACTACTACTACTACTACTACTACTACTACTACTACTACTGCTACTGCAACTACTACTACTACTACTACTACTACTACTACTACAAAACCTCATGCATCTACTACTACTACTACTACTACTACTACTACTACTACTGCTACTGCAACTACTACTACTACTACTACTACTACTACTACTACTACTGCTACTACAAAACCTCATGCAACTACTACTACTACTACTACTACTACTACTACTACTACTGCAACTGCAACTACTACTACTACTACTACTACTACTACTACTACTACTGCTACTACAAAACCTCATGCAACTACTACTACTACTACTACTACTACTACTACTACTACTGCAACTGCAACTACTACTACTACTACTACTACTACTACTACTACAAAACCTCATGCATCTACTACTACTACTACTACTACTACTACTACTACTACTGCTACTGCAACTACTACTACTACTACTACTACTACTACTACTACTACTGCTACTGCAACTACTACTACTACTACTGCTACTGCAACTACTACTACTACTACTACTACTACTACTACTACTACTGCTACTGCAACTACTACTACTACTACTACTGCTACTGCAACTACTACTACTACTACTGCTACTGCAACTACTACTACTACTACTACTACTGCTACTGCAACTACTACTACTACTACTACTACTACTACTACTACTACTACTGCTACTACAAAACCTCATGCAACTACTACTACTACTACTACTACTACTGTTACTGCAACTACTGCTACTACTACTACTACTACTACTACTACTACTACTACAAAACCTCATGCAACTACTACTACTACTACTACTACTGTTACTGCAACTACTGCTACTACTACTACTACTACTGCTACTGCAACTACTGCTACTACTACTACTGCTACTGCTACTGCTACTACTACTACTACTACTACTACTACTACTACTGCTACTGCAACTACTACTACTACTACTACTACTGCTACTGCAACTACTACTCCTACTACTACTACTACTACTGCTACTACAAAACCTCATGCAACTACTACTACTACTACTACTACTACTGCAACTGCAACTACTACCACTCCTACCATTCCTCCTCCTACTACTACTACAAAACCTCATGCAACTACTACTACTGTTACTAATACTACTACTACTACTACTGCAACTACTACTCCTACTACTACTACTACTACTGCTACTACAAAACCTCATGCAACTACTACTACTACTACTACTACTACTGTTACTGCAACTACTGCTACTACTACTACTACTACTACTACAAAACCTCATGCAACTACTACTACTACTACTACTACTGTTACTGCAACTACTGCTACTACTACTACTACTACTACTGCTACTGCAACTACTGCTACTACTACTACTGCTACTGCAACTACTACTACTACTACTACTACTACTACTGCTACTGCAACTACTACTACTACTACTGCTACTGCAACTACTACTCCTACTACTGCTACTACTACTGCTACTACAAAACCTCATGCAACTACTACTACTACTACTGCTACTGCAACTACTACTACTACTACTACTACTGCTACTGCAACTACTACCACTCCTACCATTCCTCCTCCTACTACTACTACAAAACCTCATGCAACTACTACTACTGTTACTAATACTACTACTACTACTACAACACTTCAACTACCACTATTACTACTACTGCTGATTCAACTACTACCGATCCTCTTACTATTACATCACATGCAACTACTACTACTACTACTACTACTACTACTACTACTACTACCACTGCTTGTGCAACTACTACCACTGTTACTGCTATTATACTACTACTACTATTGCAAAAACTCTTACATTTGTACTACTGCTATTAGTGCTACTCCTAGCACTAAAGCTAATAATTACTACTACTGCTCTTTCCACTATTACCATTTCTACTACAACCACTACTACAACTACTTTAGTAAAAGTATCTGGTTACTTCTCGCTTCTCATTCCACCAAATCTCTTTTATGAGTGAACAAATGCCCCCTGAGAGTGTCGAGATAGCCACTTGAAGAGACACATCCTTAAATTTCTACTATTTTTCCATGATCCCCGCGTCCCAGTGGGCATCTCCCCATGCAGCCCACCATCCCCCCAGACGCTTCCTCCTCCTCCTCCTCCTCCTCCACCAACCCACGGTCAGACAACTCGACCGTGACCAAAGCAAACCAGTCGCGGTTGACACGCATGTTCGCCATTTTTCCCCTTTCCCTCGTCTCCCGTGTCTGTCCTACATTTCAGGTTTGTTGTCCTGCCACAGTTGGACAAGTGCAAACATCGGTGGCACACACAGCTCCGTGCAGAGGCGGGGAGGGCGGGAGGATTTTGATGTGGCACGGTCGGATGCACAAACACTTCCACGCGGGATTGGAATATGCCTCCGGAGAGAGATTTTTCAAACAGCTGATATGACTAAGGCCATTTGCAGCAGTCAGCGCCTCTCGGTTGTCAATAGCGGGGTTCTTAGTCGTACCTGGTTGAGCAAGTGTTCAAACTGACATATGTATTACACAGTATCAAAATACTGTGTAATACATATGTCAGACTGGAAGCTGTATGCCCACGACAGATACACTAATACTTTTTCTGTTCTTCTGTTGCTCAGAGTTACAGGGTTGTAGAAAAAAATCATGCAGAATGTAGAAAAAATGTAATCTAAATGTAATTTTAATATAAACAGACCCAGTTATTTTAGTTATAAGATGCAATAAAATAAAACAATGCTATCAACAGCTTATTAAAGTAAGTAGTCTGGAATCCTTCCCAAAGAGTTTCCATTAAAACTGGCTGAGCTATGGCCACAACACCTATCCTAATACTTTTTCTACTGTGGATTTGAGAGTTCCAGGGTTGCAGAATGTAGATTAAATATAATCTAAATGCAAAAACAGGCAAAATAATGAGCCATGTCATTTATCACATCACATGACTTGGCTTCCACTGCATAACTTGAAATGTGCCATTTTACTTTTCTTTTATTGTACTGAACTGTTGTTATTCTTGTAATTTTTGTTCCTTGTTAATTTATGGGGAAAAAATAAAAAATCAATAATTAATGACAAAAAATATAAATGCAATTTTAATTTTATAAACAGATCCAGTTTACTTTAGTTATAAAATCAAATCAATTATAAAATCTGACCCATTCAGATTATTATCAAAGTAAAGTTGGTCTGGACTCTTTCCAAACAGTTTTTCATATGGCATTGGTTCAGAGGCAGTTTATTGTGTGTATTCTGATGCTGCCCTGAATTTTGATTGATTGTATCTGTCCCATTACTTTCTGAGGTGGTTTAATCCACTCAGATTACATAACTTTCTATTATCTCATCAATTCAATTCAATTTTATTTATATTGCCCAATATCACAACAGCAGTGGCCTCAAAGGGCTTTAAAAAACAATCAGACATAAACAATAACTAAACAGTCCCGGGACGTCTGCTGTTCATAGACCCTACTTCTTATTAAGGAAAAACTCCTAAAAAAACAGCTGTGGGGAATAAAAAATGTTTTAATGTCGACAACCCAATGTCACACCCCTCTTGTTTGTGAGCATGTAATTGGCTAAAGCTTCTGCTATTTGCTGACCGTTTATTGTCTTTTTTTTTTTTTTTTTTTTTTTACAATATACCTGTGGATAATTCGTTTTCCTCAAATACAAGAAAAGCTGCTACTTTTTACTCAAACCACTTGTACTCATCTTTAGATTCAGTTACACTTCCCAAAACGACCCTAACAGAAGGATAAATCAGAAAGCATTTGTGCATGAGCGCCTCTGACTTCTTGCCCTTTTTCTTATATTTTTGATTTTTTTTTTTTCTTTTTCACAATCCCTCTCCTCTCCCATGTCCGCTGTTGCGTTACTACTATTGTCGGCGGTACATTTGGGAGCGGTCAGAAGTCGGCTTAATGAAGTGACTCGCAGCGTCGCGGCAGAAGTGACCGTTTGTCTGCGCGAGTGAGTGGCAGGCTCAGACACTGTGTGATGTGCCCATAAATCACAGTGACAGCCTGTTACTGCGCTAGCTTTGGCCACTCAGCCCTGGCTAATGTAAACAGAACAGCACACACACACACACATATATATATACACTGAAGTACTGGAGTATCCACACACACACACACACATAAACTGGAAGGAGAGACAGACAAGTAGGCCAGACTTGGGACAGAGTAGCATGGAGAGGCTTGAGATGATGGTGATAACACAGTTATTGCGGCCCAGTGGCAGTAGGATTGTCTTGGAGAAGTGAACCAAAAGAAGTGGCATAGATTTTGTCTGCAGTTGTGGCATCTATTTCAAATTACATAACATCGATTGAGAGATCTTAAGGACTCATTTTACAAGTAAAAAAAAAGAATGAAAACATTACATCAGATCAGGGAAATGTTTCATATTCTTCTGAAAGATTTAGTCTGGTTCATTCAAAACTTAATTCAAACTGAGGGCAGAACAAATGGACACAGACTAATCTGAAAATGTTCATTTGATCTTCTAATATTAATACATGGATTTCTTAAAGTTACACTGTGTAAGATTCCCGGTCTTGCACCTCTAGAGGCCACAGGTGCCACTGCACCGTCGCGAAACGTAAACACTAGGGCCCCTCCTCCTTCTGAAACTGTGCGAGCGTGCGTCTATTTCCATCATTGTTTCAACTTTAGTTGACCTGCTGCTACCTTTGGAAGTTTGGACTGGATCTTCTATAGAGTTAGAGCTAGCGTTAGCTTATCAACAAATATTGCGCAATGGTCTCAGTAAAAACAACTAATGACTGTATGAAAAAGCACGTTCTAAAGAAAAAATAAAGAGGCTAATTTACCTGCCCAACAATAAAGAAGCAAAAACGTGATCTGATTTGCAGCCTTCTCTGTCTCTCATCTGACGCCAGCGAGCAAAAGTCTGTCCGATGTTGACTCTTGTCTGTGATCTGGTGCGGTCCCTTTCACATTTTCTTTTTCTTGCCTCGTCCGACATTGTCTTCATCTTCTTGTGTCCTTCGGCCCTGACGAACTGGCGAAAATAACAACGCTAAAAGTAGCTTCCTGGTTATACCTCGAGTCGTTCCCTGTCACGTGACTTTTCCTGAACAGCGGAGCGCTCCCGGCCAAGTTGCGAGGGCGGTTTCTCAGTACAGAAGCCCCGCTCGGAGCAACAGATCGCGCCTCAGGCCTTATAATCACTCAAAAAATCACAAAAACAAGTCAGTATGCCCCACATATTTAGGAGAAAAGTTACACAGTGTAACTTTAAAGACAGACCAGTATTTTTGTACCTTGACATGTTTTGGCTGCTTATTTTCGAGCAGACAAGACACATCACAGTAACATGACATTTCTGAGGATGACTGCAGAAGCGGTCAAAACATGTCAAGGTACGATACAAAAAATACTGGTCTGTCTATAAGGACACAGACTAAACACTCACAGTGGTAAAGATATAAAGCCCAAAACCTGGACTCAAACCAGGGATATTTAGTTCAGGGGTGAATGCTCTGTCTTTTGAGCCACAAAGCCATTTTAAAGAACCACTTAAACTTATACTTTTTTCCTTGTACCCACTGTTTTTGGCTTCATCTAGTAATGATACAGAATTTTTATCATTGTTTGGCAGTTTTCTTCGTCACCTGTTGGTTCTGCTGAAGTCCTCGTTGTTTTTCAGTCCTCTGTGGGATTTTGTTTCCATTTTAACAACAGTAAAGTCCCTCTGACGTCCCACATTCAAACAAACCCACTTTTTCCTGCAAGTCTTTGTACAACTGGCTCCTGCTGCTGTCTCCATTCAGAAATAAGTACAGAGTTGCTCATAATACGGCGTATTCTAGTGTTTAAAGGCAAAACCGGCAACACTTCTTCATAAGCGCTTTGTTTGTTTTGGATACAGGTCTTTGTTTCTCTGATTGGTTACTGCGCTCATGATTGTTTCAGCCATAGACCAGAATAGTATGTACAATTACGGGTGTGTTTCAAGTTTGTCAATAACATTTGTGGTAGCTAACATGGCGTTGCTGTGATTGGATGAAAGTCACATGATAAGCAGGCTCTCAGTACCTGCTCTATGCTTTTAATGACAATCCAAACTAAGAAGAAATGCACCAACCCATTTCCATTTCCTGTTCATCTTTAGGTTTAGTTGTAGAACAGACTCTTCCCGTCTCCTGCCTCACATTGTCCCCACAGTCCACCTCCCACAGTTTTGAATCTGAAAGGGGAAAAAAAAGGGACCTATGTGGCCTTCCTGTGGGTTTTTCTGTGTTGGAAGTGCTGCCTCCAACACACACTCTTACCCACGCTCTCCTCTCTCCTCACACAATGCGCCTCTCGTCAGCGTGTATTTATTTATTTTCTCTGGTCTCTATCTGTCCGCGATAAGGCCGTCTCTCTGGGGGACTTCAAACAGCGCGGACCCAGAGAGCAGCATTTATCACAGCGACGCATGGACATTATCACCGCCGGCTTGTTGTGTCTCGCTCTCTCCTCTTAACCTTTCCTCCTTCCCCACACTCCCTTCTTTGCATCCTTAGAGTCCGGCCTTAAAATCACTGGCTTACAAGTTTATAAAGTGCCGACTGATCACAAATTTGCTAAGAGAAATAGCTTAGAGTGTACATATTTTGCTTTGGGGTTCATGAAAAATGTTTAACAATCCACTGAGACCATAAGACTTTGTTATCAGGCTCTTAAATAAACTGATGGCTACTGATAAATACAGAGAAAGTGTCTGTTCCAGAAGTCTGCTTATCAGTGGTGGAATGTAACAAAGTAAAAGTACTTTGTTACTTTACTTTAAGTACAGTTTTCATGTATCTGTACTTTACTTGAGTACATTTTACAAGGGGTACTTTTAGTTTTACTTCACTACTTTTAAGAGCAAGTAGACGCTCTTAATGTCATTTAAAAACACATTTTTTCACCTTGGCTTTTAACCAAGTTGTTGACTTTTATTGTTATTTTATTTATAATTTTACTGTTTTGTTTTATTGTCTTGTCTACTTGTGTTTTTATTTATATTATTGTTAATATTGCTACTGTGTACAGCACTTTGGCCAACCGTGTTGTTATTTTAAAGTGCTTTACAAATAAAATGAATTGGATTGGATTGAAGTATCAGTACTTTTTTACTCCACATTTCTGAGTATTTTGGGTTTTTGTCGTACTCTGATTGTAGACACACAGTACTTAGATATAAAAGTAGTACTCCTTTAGAAACATCAAAATAATAAAGACAGAATCTGTTTTACTGCACCGGTTTGTTAATTCCTTTAGTAATTGTCCCACTTTTGCAGCAGATTCTCTGACATTTAACGCACTAATGAGTTGAGTCGAATATACTTAACTTGCAAGTACATTTAAAACAAAGTACTTTTATACTTTTACTTGAGTAAAAATTTAAAGGTGACTCTTTTGTTTTTTCCTTGACTAAATTTTGGCTCCTTCTTTACTTAATAAAGAAACTGAATACTTCTTCCACCACTGCTGCTTACACAGAGAAACCGCCCACAAAACAAAACCATCAAAAGTGAAAGGGGAAGTGATTCAGAATAAAAAACCTTTCAAATGTCTCTTCAGGGTCATATTTGCTAACCATACTCCTGTCCTGTGTCAGCAGCTGGGCAGTAAGCAGCTGGCCTTCCAGCAGCAGCTCATCCAGATGCAGCAGCTCCAGCAGCAGCACCTCCTCAACCTCCAGAGACAAGGCCTGGTCCCGCTGCAGCCCACCGCCGCCATGCAGTCCCTGCAGCAAGGTACGGTACCCCCAACACTGCTCACCAACACTGCTCATTAACACTGCTCACTAACACTGCTCACCAACACTGCTCATTAACACAGCTCACTAACACTGCTCACCGACACTGCTCACCAACACTGCTCACTAACACTGCTCACTAACACTGCTCACTAACACTGCTCACCGACACTGCTCACCAACACTGCTCACTAACACTGCTCACTAACACTGCTCACTAACACTGCTCACCGACACTGCTCACCTGACACTGCTCACTAACACTGCTCACTAACACTGCTCACCGACACTGCTCACCGACACTGCTCACCGACACTGCTCACCAACACTGCTCACCAACACTGCTCACTGACACTGCTCACCGACACTGCTCACTGACACTGCTCACCGACACTGCTCACTAACACTGCTCACTAACACTGCTCACTAACACTGCTCACTAACACTGCTCACTAACACAGCTCACTAACACTGCTCACTAACACTGCTCACTAACACAGCTCACTAACACTGCTCACTGACACTGCTCACTAACACTGCTCACTAACACTGCTCACCAACACAGCTCACTAACACTGCTCACCGACACTGCTCACCAACACTGCTCACTGACACTGCTCACTGACACTGCTCACTGACACTGCTCACTAACCCTGCTCACTGACACTGCTCACTGGCACTGCTCACTGACACTGCTCACTAACCCTGCTCACTGACACTGCTCACTAACACTGCTCACTGACACTGCTCACCAACACTGCTCACTAACACTGCTCACCGACACTGCTCACTAACACTGCTCACTGACACTGCTCACTAACACTGCTCACCGACACTGCTCACTAACACTGCTCACTAACACTGCTCACCGACACTGCTCACCAACACTGCTCACCGACACTGCTCACTAACACTGCTCACCAACACTGCTCACCGACACTGCTCACTAACACTGCTCACTAACACTGCTCACTAACACTGCTCACCGACACTGCTCACTAACACTGCTCACTAACACTGCTCACCGACACTGCTCACCGACACTGCTCACCGACACTGCTCACTAACACTGCTCACTAACACTGCTCACTAACACTGCTCACCAACACTGCTCACTAACACTGCTCACTAACACTGCTCACTAACACTGCTCACCAACACTGCTCACCGACACTGCTCACCAACACTGCTCACTAACACTGCTCACTAACACTGCTCACCAACACTGCTCACTAACACTGCTCACTGACACTGCTCACCGACACTGCTCACTAACACTGCTCACTAACACTGCTCACCGACACTGCTCACTAACACTGCTCACCGACACTGCTCACCGACACTGCTCACTAACACTGCTCACTAACACTGCTCACTAACACTGCTCACCGACACTGCTCACTAACACTAACACTTAATTAATCACTAACTGGAATATTTATTTAATGCTATGGTTTTATTACCAAGACAGAGCAGGAAAAGCCACAGAAACCTCAGGAGAAAATGTTAAAGTTGTGTTTTTGTGAATAAATGCACTATCCAGAAGTCCTCCAGTATCATACTTGTAGCTTCATTTGGCTCAAATTAAGTAAAAAATCCCCCATATTTGTCGCTCTTCACTATCCAATTATTAATCGATTAACCAAAAAAAAATCTACAGATTAATTGATTACCAAAATAATTGTTAGTTGCAGCCCTAATTGCATTGCATATATTCCACCCATTTTATTTGTCGAGACAATTGATTTCTGTGGAAGAAAGTTTGAATGGGAAGGTTTGGACCCACTTCACTTTAAAAGGTAATGGGTCTGCGCCGTGGTATAGCTCAGTTGGTAGAGCTGTGGTACATGCACAGAGCAATTACAGCTTACTTTGTGTCATGGGTTTCAGGCCGAACTCCAACACTTTGCCGATTGTACTCATGATTTTTTGCCAATGCTCGACAAAAAAAGGCCTAAAAATATCTATAAAAATAAAAAAGTTAATGGGTATGGCTGACTTGGCAGGATCATAAACAGACCATGATAACTTTTGTTTTGAAAAGTTGCCCACCACCAAGCTTTTGCATGACTCTAAAACAAAACTCAAAACTCCTGTCATATTGATGAATAACAAATTGACTATTTTGCAACTTTTTCTTCCTTCTCTCTGACCCCACTACAAAATTGCATGATCTCACTAAAGTGCACAGTGAGTAAGGAAACAGCCGTGTCCAATATGGCTCCCCCTCACACACACACACACACACACACACACACACACACACTCCCAAGCCTGTGCCCACTGCCACATGTGAAGCCTGTTAACTTAATCAGCCTATAAAAGATAAAAGCACTCCTGATTGTTGGCTTTGTGGAAGGTACTCATTTGTATAATAGGTTAAATCTGTCCCAAAGCCCCCTTCTGCTCTGTCCCGGCGCAGGTGTGTAGGCTGTTGCCCCATAAGTGTGTGTTGCTCTTGAGATTAGCCAGATCCCGGGACATCATTGTTTTACAGTTGGCCCATATGCCCGCTGGATTTTCTGTGTGACTTCTTGCTTTTCATTTGGTCTCCTTTAGAACAATAAATGTTGACTTTTGGCCGCCCCGCCCTTGTCGCTGATGGGAGGGTGTGGCTGTGAAGTATTAGCTCGCACACAGTGAAAAGCTTTAGGGGCTTGCAGACATCCGTAACATTACTGAAGCACTTAAGGAGTTGGCTAAACAAGGTACTTCCTCTCAGGCTTACTGAGCTGTTTCTATACCTTAAAGACACACACACAGGTATTTAAGCAGAAAGTATTCAAAGTGTTGGCCTTGCATGTAAAGAAAAATTCTCAATCACTTTTAGACACAGGAATAATCCATAAAAACAACATAAGACGTCATTGAGCACGGTGGTTTTATCTGGTCTGATTGTGGAACCCAGTTGCATCTCTGGTCATTTTATTCTGATCCAACGTTGAAACATTTTAAAAGTCAAACACCGAACTATATTAAACCCACTTTTAGGTCCTGGGCCACTATTGGGAAACCATTGATCTTGCACTTACTAGCTAGCAAGCTTTGTCCAACCACATTTTTCTTTCCCTGCCAGCATTTCTCATTTTTTGCCAGCCATTGCCAGCATTTTTTGGTCATTTTCAACAATCTTTGCTGTCCCACAGAAAATACTTTGCTTTAGTTTTATCTAAAGTTTAAATACCAAAAGAAAAAGTTTGTAGTTTTCACATTTTCAGACAAAAAGCTTTGTAAAATGTTGCGTCCTGTCCTGTTGCCAGAAGCTTCTTCTTCGCTTGATTTTCATGTAGTTACTGTTCTAAAAAGTGTTAAAGAGTTAAAGACAGAGCTCTCAGGTTAGGGCCAAGTCTTCTCAACAATGGCTGCTGATAATACAGAGACAGAGTAGAGAAAAGGAAACAAAACTCCCTAACATACGGAGTCATAAGTACTAAGTTTGTCAGTCTTAAAAAATTGAGAAAGTGTGTGTCCAATCATAGCAAAATCACCTAAGTCCAGGACACAACAGCTCTTTGAATCCTAGGACTACATGTGCATTAGTAAGTGTGTTTAGAAGTGTGTTAGCGTGTGCAGAAGTGTGTGTAGAAGTGTGTTGGTGTGTGTAGAAGTGTGTTGGTGTGTGTAGAAGTGTGTTGGTGTGTGTAGAAGTGTGTTGGTGTGGCATGGCCGGCCAGAGGAATGCTGCAGCTCACGCCTGAATGAGCCGTCACAATGGAGCAGCTCTCTCAGACCGAGGGAAATTCCACCGCTGTGCACTGGACAGGCCCAGAAACAAAGAGACTGAGCGTGGAGACATTAAATACTACCAGCTCTGTTTGATTGTTTTTGGTCAAGTATTAAAAGACGCACGGAAATGCATTACCTGAGAAACCTGTCACAGTCCCAACTCCCAGCATTAGCTTTAGATTTCTTGCTCTTATTACAAAACATAAAGCATCCATGGGCAGTCATTTACTCTCCCGTTACTTCCATGCACTACGGACGTTTGTTTTCGTCTGGATTCTGATATTTTTATGATATTTTAAGACTTTTATCAGTAGAGAAGTGACAGGAAATCATGCGGAAACCTTTCAGTGAAGCGTTAGAGTCCGGATTGAACCCACGACATTGATGCAAGCTGTAATCTTTATACTTTACGCCGCATGTTCTACTGTCATTGGAGATTGCCATGGTTTATTCTTGGTTTGGTCCTAGTTTAGTCCCTGTTTAAATCTGGTTTAGTCAAGATTTATTCTCATTTTAGCATAAATCTTGACTCTTCTCTGTACCTTATGTCTATAGTTTTGGTTCAATCCTTTAAACTCCAGACTCTTACTAAATAATTCTGCTATTTTTTTTTTTATTCCACTCTGAATGGTTGCACATGTCCCAAACTAAAAGCAGGAAAAGACTTTATCTGACAATCTCCTAAACACTCCACTCTCTCCTTCTTCTGGGCGTGCTCAGAAAATGGCTTCAGTTTCTTGGATAATATACAAACATAAACACACATGTGCCAAAGTGTAAGCACGCAGCACCTTATCCCTCCACAGAGAAAACTTTTATTTTGGCGGGACTGCGGAAAAATGCAGACAAAGCAGACATAATATTTAGATTGCTGGAAGGTCTCTCAATGCGCCTGTGTGTGAAAGTATTGGAACTGGCTGTGGCTGCTCTAGATGTGAAACTGGAGCAGAAATAACAACTAGAGGGCTCTCAAAGGGTGTCAAAGGTAGCGTCAATGCCAGATATTGATATATTTTAAATTAATTAGTTATTATTGTAGTTGGATTCAGAGTTTGTACAGAGGTGTTGCAGAGCTGACGATGTTAAAGGATGGATAGGATTAGGAATAATGCATCAGAATGAAGTTTGTTTTCCAGATTGAGATGGTGCAGAGAAGCGATAGTGAAGTTTTGGAGACGCTCTGACCCAGTCGTCTGTATCCATTAACAATTTTGTTTACATTATGTGAGAGATCAGCAGGGACATAGCCACTCATGGCCATTTTGCCCGATCAACACCCAGAACTGAAGCAGAGCGCAGATCTGTGATGTTTAGAGCTGTAACTACTTGGAATAAACTGCCACCTGCAAAAGCTAGTTTTAAAAAATGTATGAAAAATCAGTTTATCAATACTTAACCTGTTATTTAGCAAATGTTTTATAGCCTATCATATCATTATCTACTAAATTCTGATATGGATCTATTTTTATAAGGAGCCCAGAAAGAGTAGCTGACAAACTGGTGACAGCTAGTGAGGATCCAAACAAATAAACAAATAAACAAATCTGGCCCTCTTCAAACTCACTCAAATCCTTAAATTTGCTTCTGACACATGAACTTTAAGGACAAACTGTTGACTTGCTGCCTGATATATCCCACCCACCTAAAGGTGCAATGATGAGGAGATAATCTGTGTTCTTCCCTTCACCTGTCAGTGGTCATAATGTTTTGCCTGATCGGTGTATAGCACAGATCTATAAAAGTAACTCTCTGTCTGTTTGTTTTGCAGCGATGTGTCCGTCAGACCTGCAGCAGCTGTGGAAGGAAGTGTCAGGAGTCCACAGCACTGAAGAGGCCCTGAAGCAGGCGGAGGGCCTGGACCTGAGCACCACCAGCTCCAACACTACCTCAGCCTTCCCCAAAGCTCCCAGCGCCCACCTGCCTCTGCACAGCCTGTCCAACGGACAGAGCCACACCCCCAAGAGAGACAGGTACATGCTACGGCGAATTTTAACTTCAACAAAACCTGTACGGCTCAGAGGACCATGCAGGTTTTGATATGTTGTGAGAGTTAACAAGACATAGGGCCAGATTTATCAAAGGTTTGCGTGCACGCTAACTGAATAATATGCGCTAAAATTGGAGCAAACCCAGACGCAGTTGAGATTTGCGTGTCTTACAGGAGCAGAGCGAACGCAATGCAGATTTTGCTCCTATGACCTAATGAATCTGTAAACTGAGGCGTTCTTCCCAGAGTGCGCAAAATGGAAGGCGGAGAAAATGCAAATTCATTCATTTACCGCCCGCAATATTATTTATCAAGGCTCACCATGACTTTGCGTGCGAAAATAGCGTATAAATTTAGCACGTTGGAGAAGGACGTGCTAATCTTTTGCACAGATGGCTGCTGTGATTCGTGTGAGAGGAAGGCGAAGAAATGAACAAATAAGTAGGGTTAGAGTGTTTGCCACGCGTGCAGATCTATTTGGCATGACGGATGAAAAAATTATTCACCAGCACTTTCAGCTCTTCTTGGTTAAATTTTTCTTCCGTTTGTGTTCCACTTCCGCACCTTCCATGACGCAAAACAATACACGCAATGATGCCGTTTAAATAGCTCCGCCCCATCTGTTTGCACTGTCACCGCCACGAAGTTTGTCTTAGTAATTCACGCGCAACACGCCCATTAATAGCGGCGGCATATTTTCTCACTGCACTCGCAGTTTAGCACCCATCCCAGTAAATATGGCCCATAAAGTTCTACTGTAAAAATTGTCTGACATAAGAGGAAAGGATGCTTATTTTTGTGGCCTGTGATGTTCTATGTCTGTCGCTCATGGGCTTGTCTCCATCTTTTAGAGCCCGACTGTTTGAGTGGATTTCCTCCTTCACCAAGGCAGACAGCCTGGACGACCCGGTCAACCTCTACTCCAAAGGCGGCCAGCCCCCCAGCAGCCAGTGAGTAACAGACACACAAACAGATCACAGCTGTGACGTTCACCAACTATCAACAACTGGCTCCGAGTTTTGTTTTGTTTTGTTGTTTTTTTTGTGTCAAAATGAACAAGCTCTTTAGAAAAAGCAGAAGATGATTACAAGCTCAAGAGAGATGAGGAGAGAGAGGAGAGGAGCACAGACACAGGGCGCATGCAGGTTTCTAGTTGCCTGCTTAGTTTTTACTGACATTTTTTGCATGAAGAAATGTCAAGTTAGCTATATTTTGCACACTTTTGACATAATAAATCCTAACTGGTGGTCTCACTCTATGCACAGGTTTATGATGTCACCATTAGTGAATTTAATCCACGCCTTCATTTGATCACCAAGACAATAACAATGTCCCACCAATAGAGATCATTTTATTCAGATTGAAATTATTTTGTATCACTCATCCCAGTGTTTATTTTCTGAAAGAACTGATTGGTTTCTTAAAATTATGTAAATACAAAAATTAGCCAGTCTTTTGAACGGCTTTTTGAAAAGAATGGATCCCAAAGATTCAATTCCTGTTGAAGAGCCATAAATCCCATCTCTAAAACAAATACAGGGGCCAAAACTAAACAATATAGGGCCAGATCTACTAAGTCCTTCTTCCAAAAATCTTATTTGGCTTGTTCTATGTTAAACGTTTCATTCTAGAACAACATATATGCTGTCTCAGGTCTGGATACGTGAGCACAGGTCAGAATGTACAAAGTTACTTGGTCTTAGGTTAGGGTGACCAGATTTTTAGACCCAAAAACTGGGACACGTATTTTTTTCTCTAATCACAGCGCATTTGAACTCATCAGATGATTTCAAAAAAGTCCATACAATTTTCTGTCATTAAAGTATATGAAGATTGGCTTTAGTTGTGAATATTAATGGCAACTTATTAATAAAAAAAGATAATAATAATTTAAATTGATAATGATAATAATTTTACTTCTTTAGACAAATGAGTTTTTAGTTTCCTGTGCTTCTCTATTGGTTAAAATAGGGAAAGCTGGGACATGGTTTGTTGAAAACTGGGACATATTTTATTTATTTTATTCTTTAACCAGGAAAGTCCCATTGAGATTCAAAGATCTCTTTTTCAAGGGAGTCCTGGCCAAGAGGCATCAACAACACAACCCACACTGCATACAAAATACAATAAAAGAGAAATAACACATAACATATGAGTGTTTTTACAGATCTGGACGTCTGGTCCCCCTATCTTAGGTCCAGCAGGGTTTTGGAGCTTCCACCTCCTCAGAAAGTACTGGTGTTGATGAGTCTTTTTGAAGATGCTGACTCTGCAGTTGCATAGTCAAACAATGACTTGAAGTTTTATTAAAAGTGACAAAGAAATGCTCCAAACCCTGTGCAGTTTTGGTAAATCTGCCAATAAAAAGGCTAATTTAGCATAGAAGGTTCGGTCTATTGTAAAGTCTAAATCTTGACTCAATTTTAAAGATTTATAAAAAGCTGCTTGGTGAACAGATCCATCACACACAGTCATACTTAAGCTTGAGGAAGTGCATGAAGGATGGAGGGGTAGCATTCGGGAGCTAGCCTGTAAGCTAATGCGTGGCTGATGTGGAGGGGCTGAGCGTGCGGCCGCCAGCAGTTTGTCATGTCTGCTGTCTGCGCTGCCTCTGAGCCAGTGCACTCGCTCGCGCTCCCATCCAAACCAAACCAAAGACATCCACAGCTCACAGACTCTCACTCAGACCCTAACCCAGGAACATGTGACCGGGAAGCCGCCGCAGACGTGCTCCCATCTGCCAAACAAATGGTTTCTGTTACGGGGGCCTTCTGATGTTGATTTGGGGAGAATCCACATCTCGCTTCACTTGCAGACTCGTGCACACACACACACACACAGAGAGATAGAAAAGCTGGAAAATACAGTTATGTAAATATATGTGAAGACAGCAGACGGCGGCCATGCTCCACATCTGCTACTGGACCTGCCACACAAACACTTAAAGACACACTGCACTAACTTTCTCCTTATCCACTAAAAACAACATGGCTACTTTTCCTGGTTAAAAAAGTGAAACAAGTTACCACAAAATCAAAATAAAGTGTGGAACCTTACATTTTTTGCTCAGAGTTTAGTGTTAAACCACGGTGATCCCACTATTATTACCTCTGTTTAACTCTTTCCCTGCCTGCCATTTTCTCAAAAAGTTACCAGCCAGTGCCAGAGTTGTTGGTCATTTTTAACAAACTTTGCTGTTCCCCAGAAAATGTTGTGCTATAGTTTTATTTAAAGTTTAAATACCAAAAGAAAGAAAAGAGTCTCTCCTTTTGTTTCAAGTTCATACATTTTTTTTATCAACAGTTGAAGGATGGTAAATTTTAGACAAAAAGCTGAGAAAAATGTATTTTGTTAGAGGTGGTACAGCGGTTCAGTATAGTATGAATGATCAACTTTTTTAAACTTTAATTTTTTTTATTACATGAAATGGAGAGACTACATAAAGGTTGTATTAAAATGGTTTAAAAATGTATTTGGGCTCTGTGAAAGGTTGACCATAATAAAATGATTAGTGATAAAAAGAAGTATAAATAAATATTCTTTGCTAGGTTTCTTCAAACACAAGAAAAAATACATTTAAAGGTATAGGAAGCAGCATGCACTTTGAAAACTGCAGTCTAAATCAAATCAATGGTTTGCTTTTTGATTGGACAGGGTTTTAGAACCAAAACAAAAAAATGTACATATACAACTTGAGCATTCGGCTTTTTTTTTTATTGTTAATAAATCAGCTGTACCATTGTTATCAGTAAAATTATTTGATTTAAACATTTATCTTGGGACATGTGGGTAATTTTTATGAAATATAAAACATATAAACTGCTCATAGCACCTTTAACAATAAACCCAAACCATATGCAACACACTCTTTCATCTTACACAATACATATCTCCACAGATGCATTTCGTAGCATACTTCTACCTCAAAAAAAAAGCTCTCCTCACTCGGTCATGGCCGGTTGCTGCTGCTCTGGGTCTGTGTCAGCTCCTGAAACTGAAGCTCTAACACACACACACACACACACACACACACACACACACACACACAGAGAGAGAGAGACAGGTCACAGGCTTACGAAAAAACTCCTTCCATTCACTTCCACTGTAGTCTGGCTTCTGTAACTGACCCCATCCTCTCTCTGCACTTCACTTCACAAACTAATGACCTCTAACCAGACTCAGATGCTGCAGCTGCTCCCAGAACCTCTGCATGTCTTTATGAGCCTGCTTCTACTGAAAAATACTCACTTTTCTACCATTATCTAATAAGTCACTGATGTATGGCTGTTAGCATTCAAATCTAACTCTGTAATGTTCCCTCAAACTCTTTTCTGAAACACATGAAGCACAAAGAGACAGGTCATATGTTTCAGTGGTTCTCAAACTGTGGGATAGGCAACTTTATTGGTACACAGGCTTCTTCTGGTGGTACTCAGAAGTCTTTTGCAGTCCTGAATTTAGTTTATTCCTGTTTTAATCCTTTCCTGGTTTGGTGAAATGTGGTTTAGTCCTGGTTTAGTCTAGCTTTAGTCCAGTTTTAGCCCAGGTTTTAGTCCTTATTTGGTAATGTTTTTTAGTTTTTGTTTGTTTTTTGCTCTAGAAACTCAGCCCAAAAAAGTCTGTTTTTCAAAACCTAAAACACACTTTAGTTTATTAAGATCTCCATTAGCCACTGAAACAACAGTAGCTATTCTTCCTGGGGTCTCCTCAATATTCATTACATGTTTTACTTATATTTTTTGCACCATTCACACAACACAATAACAATACATACAAGAGACATACTCAAGACATACAAGAGTTCATAGCTGCTCAATGCCAAAGAAAAGAAAACTCAAAAACAGCTCATTTCTTGTATCATTACACACTGCAATACATATTCTATAATTACAACAAAACTAAATCATTAGGTTAAACATCAGTCTTCCTAATAATCAAAATGCATACTTATCAGTGATCACAGCATGAACAATAAAAGTTTTAACTTCTTTTGAAAGCATTTTTTATTATTTTCCAGCAACAAAAATCCTGGTAATGAGTTCCATGCCACCATAGCTCGATAAAGCCAACTGTATTTTGGGAGTTCTGCGTGAAGGCAGCACACATCTCATCAATTTGTCTAGTACCGTAATTATGTGTATCTAAAAAAAAGGACAATTTACCGTATTTTCCGCACTATAAGGCGCATCGGATTATAAGGCGCACCTTCAATGAATGGCCTATTTTAAAACTGTTTTCATACATAGGGCGCACCGCATTATAAGGCGCATCCACTAGATGGAGCTGCGCTAAAGGGAATGTCAATAAAACAGTCAGATAAGTCAGTCAGTCAAACTTTATTAATAGAATACAAACCAGCGTTCTTACAACTCCGTTCACTCCCAAAACAAGTTAGTGCATTCACAATACGGTAGCGTACGTACCGGTAGCTCTTATTGAAAACAATGTATTTCCAACTCCATTTGTCACAGTTCAAAGCTACATGAACAGCGTTCGAGCGCTCAGTTTTCTGTCCCCTCAATGTCGCAACTCTTCTACTGAGATGGAGCAAAGGCCGCGCCTCCTTGTTCTTTTGCCGCAGGATCCATAAACACGCCTATGGCACACATGAACAGCTGGGACTGGAATTCCCCTTTACCGTTTTTACCGCTGTCACTTCGGCGACGCCCCCTGAATACAGTAGTCATAATTAACCAACATTGATCCATATATAAGGCGCACTGTCGGTTTTTGAGAAAATTAAAGGCTTTTAGGTGCGCCTTTAATGCGGAAAATACGGTACTATAAATTATTTCAGGAGTTTTAGATACAATGATGTTTCTCATAAATGTACACTTGAACAATAAAGTGTAATTTTTGCAAGAGATGTAAGACATTTAGTATTTTGTGCACAAGGTTTTGGAGTTTGTATCTAACTTGCCTGTAGATTCAGCATTGACAAAACATGTGGTGCTTCTTTGTATAACCAGGTATTAATTTGGATTCTAATTGTGTTTTTTATTATTTTTTATGTGAGATATAATAAAGAAATAATGGTTGATTTGTCTTGTGTTGCAGTCACGAGGAGCACACAGGCTCCCATCCTCTGTACGGTCATGGAGAATGTAAGTGGCCCGGCTGTGAAGCACTGTGCGAGGACATGGGGCAGTTCATCAAGTGAGTACAATATATCAGGACACCTCAAAATATGTGGCATGAAAATGAAGGGAAACCAAGCATTTTTTAGTGTGAAGAGATGTTGATAATGTTTAGTATATTTTTCTTAGCATCAAAATAGAAAGTGTAAACCTCTTGAGGAGCCATACCACAACAGTACATAAGAAAACAGTGGAGTGCGTCCTGTGATGTTTGTCATTGATGGCTGCTTTATCGATGGGGGGCTGCTCTTCCGCCTTAGGCTTTTTTATATTTTATATTTGTATAAAAGGACAGGGCGGTCCCAGAGAGCAGCCCTTATTATTTTAGTCATATCTCAGAGCTACTGAATAAGTCCTTTTTGAAGTATTTAAACTCAACATATATCCTTTGCTGACACTGCTTTTCTTTGATTGAAACGAAACAAAAGAAACAAAAAGCCTTTTCGCTCTTGCACTTCGTTACATCATGTTTACTCAGAGGTGCGTGCATTTCACACATTAATCATTTGTAAACGCTTTAATGAACTGTTGGCCCTAGCGTGGCCTTCTCGCCTCTCAGTGTGCATTCAGCGTCTCACCTTCGCTTTACGCAGAGCCATCTAATCCTTTTTCATCAAGAAAAGCCATAATTAGTTTATTCATAAGCACATCTTTTGATTTTGAATGGCAAATATATCAAACAGCCTTTATCTGCATTGCTTTGCTTCTGATAGCCTCCTACTTCCTTACAGTAGATATTTTTTCCTAATACTACAAGGTTTTGAGTTAAGACGTTGAGTAAGAAGATGTTTTCCTGATGTCCAGCAATGTTTAGTGGGACCAACTCATAAAAGTCCTCCTGGGAAGTTATATTTTGAGCAGATTTTGCAGTAATTAAAGTTGTAACAGCAGAAGAACAGCAAAAGAAGCATTTCCCTTTTTTTCATATTTAATAATAATAAAAGCATAATAAAAATAGGTAAATGAACAACAATAATAACGCATTCATACATCAGGTAAGAGTCCTGCTCAAGGACACAGCGGTAGTATGCAATGGTGGGGGATCGAAAGTATTTTTTTAGTTGAGTCTAGGGCTGCAACAACTAATCGGATTAATCGATTATAGTCGATTATTGAAATAATCGTCAACTAATTTAGTAATCAAATAATCGCCAACTGGGATATTTAATAGATTCTGACACATTCTGACTTGGGCGGCACGGTGGCATAGTGGTTAGCACTCCTGCCTCACAGCAAGAAGGTCCCGGGTTTGATTCCCGGACCAGGTGGGGCCTTTCTGTGTCTGCATGTTCTCCCTGTGTCTGCATAGGTTTCCTCCGGTTTCCCCTACCACTAAAACATGTGCAATAGGACCCCAGGACTCCCCTGTAAAAGAGATTCTCTCAGTGGGACTGTCCTGGTTAAAGAAAGGTCAAATAAAATAAAACATGCCATGTTCTGTGAGAGAAGGTTTTATTACCTAGATAGAACAGTTAAAAAGAATGTACATTTTGTGTTTTTGATTAAAAATAGCAATGTATTACAGATAATATTTTATGTATATATGCTCTATATAAACATCTTCAAGAAGCTTGTAGCTTTGATTTAATTTTGTAAAAATTAAGTGATGTTTGGTAGCATTATCACCAATTTTTAACAAAAACTATAAAACATCTCAAATTTTTAACCATTTTACTCACGCTTCTCTATCTGATTATTAATCGACTAATCAAAAAAGTAATCAACAGATTAATTGATTATCCAAATAATCGTTAGTTGCAGCCATAGTTGAGTGTTTTTACTAACCTCTTAAAGCAGCATTATTTTACAAACTAAAACCATTTATTGTCTTAATTTCTGACCTGTCATTCCCCAAAAACATCTTTGACAGCACACTTTTTGGTCCAGCCCGAGTGTTTTAGAACCACTGGACTATAGTCTGTGGTGTGATTATATAAAATGCAAAGGAAAGAGCCAAACATTAGACATGAGATATTATTTACCGCTCACTCATCGAGCTCGGAGATGCTATAGCCTTGACATTCCTGCCTCCGCCTCCTCGTTCGGCCTGGACTTCCCCCAACGGCGCGGCTGCTAACAAAGCCTCACAAGCGTCTAATGAACTGCTAAACAAACTCCCATTATCCACAAGGAAGGCGCTGCTATTTGAACAGTGGCCGTATTAATAAGGCCGGCTGATGAAACGCACACTTGCGCTTGTGTACGGTGTGATTGCGACGGCGGAGGACAGGCGGATCAAAGCTCACAGGACGGGCTGGGAAAGTTAGGGGAGGAAAAGCTGTTGTTTGGTGTCGGGTTTCGGATCGCCGCGGGGCAGAGGAGCGAAGGAGGGGAAGGAGGGGTGACAGATAATGCTGCTGTATCCCGCTCGCAGCTACAGCCCCGGGAGAGAGCAGGGATACAGCAGAGGAGCAGAGGACTTTCTTCTTTCTTCTGCTTGAGACCCTCTCCCACTAACACCCTTTGGTTGTAATCAGCGGTGGATTTCTCATTTTGCTGTTGAGAGGGCAATAAACAGAGAAAAAGTCGACCTGACATCTGCAGAGGGGGCACAGAGACGTACAATAGCTATTAACGGCATCCTGTTATTATATTTTTTACAAAAACTGTCAGCTAAAAGCAGATTGTAAATGTGGAAGACACGACATTAAAGTGGCACAATGTAACTTTGTGCATTTCTTTGCTTTTTTCTCTATGGAGCGCCCCCTATATTTTGGAGTAAACTGTGTGACCACTCGCTTGGCTTTACTTTTGTTTTCCTCTCCTCATATCCATGCAAAGTTTTTTCTGCCTTGTGGTAACTCTGCCATGAGAATGTAAGAAATAAAGCAATCGCTAGTTTGTCGTTTATTTTTTTATATGTTGTTTATTTATTTGATAGGAACAGGACAAAAAAAAACAACACTTTAGTTTAGGGTCCACCTATTAACCATTAACTAATGCTAATTATGCTAGTTGGTGGTTAATTAGCTCTTAATTGGTCATTATAAGGCATTTATTAATCCTTTATTCTGTGTAAACATATTCTACAACTAATTAGCAACTAACTAACATATTTCCCTTAATAAGCTCATAATTACTGCTTTATAATTAGAAATTAAGAGCTAATTAACCACAAACTAGCATGCTAATAGCACCTAGTTAATGGTTTATAAGTAGACCCTAAACTAAAGTGTTACCAAACATTGTTACAGTTTCAGATGCAATTGATGGCATAGAGGCCATCGAGCTAACAGCTAATCTGAAGACAAGGTCCTTGAGACAAAACAATGATAAGTGAGACAAGGACATAAATCATACAATGCATAATATTTACAATAAAACTCTGTGCAAATGCGGCTCTAATGTTCACAGATTTGATTGGATTTAAAGCCATTGTTTTACAGTTTCAGGTCTGCAGTCACCACTGGCAGCGCTCTTTGTGGTAACTGTGATGTGCCACTTTCTCACAAAACTCGAGACTTGTTGCAAATGTGGTTTTTCACCCAGAGACAGCAGAGGGGGATGCAGAGTGCTTTATTCACCCTTTAACAAGTCAATGAACCAAAACAGACTCCAAAACTGTTTATTTAAGGCAGAAAAAAGTTACGTATTACCGCTTTAAGACATTATCTTTGCTTTACTGTATTATTATTATTAAGGAGCAAATTCACATAAGCACAATACTGTAGTTTTGACAGAATTTATCTATTTTGCTAAAAGGAGTCAGAACCTTTTTTCACTAAGGGCCACAAACTGAAAAAATGTACAGTATGCAGAGGAGGGCCACTCGTCGTATTTCACTGGACGCCTGTACGCAACAACACATTTATCCAGGCTTGGGACTAGCACATAACAACAATAAACTAAAGATATATATGACAGCTTCTTAAAATGTTGGATTATCAAGAGACTTTTCACTGCATAGAGACACAAAACAATTCATATGAAAGATTTTACTGTGCTGTAAAAAAGTTTTACCTGGAAGGAGAAGGAAGAGCAGTAAATAAAAGGTCAGTGGGGCTGCATTTGGCCCCTGGGCTGTAGTTTGGACACCCCTGATTTAGCTCTTTTATTTACACAAGCAGTTAGCACTCCTTAAGCTACATACAACAGTCACCGCTAATGTCACTTTTTAAAGGGGGACAACACTCAAAAATTGGTGAGCATGCCCTTAACAGTACCCCTCAGGGTCTCCACCTGTGCTTCTAAACCCAAACTGTCTGTAATGTGGATTAAAGGCTTCTCTGCCAGCACTGCGAGGAGTAAACAGAGCCTTATTGTCTGAAGTCATCCAAAAAGAAAAAAGAAAAAAAACAAAAAACTTGCTACTGTTTATGGCCATAGAGGGTTTGAGTTCGGGACAAGGAGGAGGAGGATTTGGGGGGGGGGGGGGGGGGGGGGGGGTTTGAGTGGGACGGGGGGAGACAGAAGGAGGTTGAAAGAAAAGGGGTGAGATCATGTTTAGCGTTATTATGGCGCACTTGTGTCGAGCCGTCTATCTGCCAGGATTAGCTGTGGCATGACATCATTGTTTTTGTTTCATTTCCAGTCCTCGCTCCATGTTGCTCAACTTTCTAAAGGATTTCTTAAAGGGACATTCACACCACACACGTCTTTAAACAACAAGCCAAAGTAGTTTTTATGAAGATTTAGCATTTCGCACATTTTATTGAGGTAGGCATGTCCATAAGGTCAAATGTTTGTACAGAGAGTCACCAACTTTTCTTAATCGTCTTAACTTTTTTGTATATTTGCACTAAAGGACAGGAGATGATTAGCACTTTGAACAATATTTTTATTTGCAGTTATCATCTTAAAAATGGGTTGCATTATGTTGATTATATTATGCAAGATCGACTTTTTAAGCTTTCCACTTGAAGTTATGTTCTGCGGTCTGAATTTTTTTACTTATTTAAAGCTTTATTCTGCAAAATCAACTTTTCTGAGCTTTTTATCCTGTTATCCTCATCAAAAACAGACCTGGAGTTGTGTTTTGTTTCATTCACAGATGTTTAAGTAAGCGTGTATTCTCTGGCAAGGCTGTTCTGGGCCCTCAGAATGCTCGGTTGCACAAACCCCCATCAACAAGTTCTCTGCATCCAGTCTACTCTCATTCATTTATCATTTTGTAGTAAAATGGCATCACACAAAACATTTAGGGACATGAAATGCTCTTTTATCTTTAAATTATGCTTGAAAGACTGCAACTGTCTGCTCTCTACTGCCCTCTGCTGGTCTCCTCACCTGTTTCTTTATGTCTCCAGTAGAGTGCTTGTAAAAACACTTCTTTCAAATAATGTTCTAAAAACATGAAATGCTGTTCTAGAGGTGACCAAGATTGGTTTTAAAAGGTGAATAAAAGCATATAATGCATAATACAACCTGTGGTGGTTAGTAACTAGATACTTTTAGTCAAGTAGTTTACTCAAGTACTTTTTTTAGAGCACATTTTGTAGAACATACTTTTACTTGAGATTATATTTTTTGTACTTAAAATAAAAGTTTAAATTGTTTAAGGCAGCCATTCCCAAAATCAAGACTGTCATGGCCCCCGTAAATTTCCAAAAATCCCTCGCGGACCCCCAACGATAAAACTTCCCTCCATTCAAAAGACTCTGCCATGTTTTTCTCCATATGTTTTTTTATAAAAACATTACAAAAACACTGATTATTGACTAAAAGTTGTTTTATTAAAGTATTATTCTAAAACAAGTATACAACTGTAATTAATTTCAAATGTTTTTTATGTACTTTTTAGGTACTTAATATTTTCATTGACTTTTTATAATTTTGTCTGTTTTTATGAACCAAAACCATGTCTCTGAAATAATAATAATAATAATAATAATAATAAAACATAATAATAATAATAATAATAATAATAATAATAATAATAATAATAATAATAATAATAATAATAATAATAATAATAATAATAATAATACATTGAAATTGAAACTGAAATATAGACAGCCTCTGGGGGCCCCTGGTAGTACCTTCGTGGACCTACAGAGGGCCCCAGACCCCACTTTGGGAACCACTGGTTTAAGGAGTTAAAAGTAGTTTTTGTCCTGTGTTGTAGTGGGCAGCACATCTGTTGTACTTTCTACTTAAGTTAATTTTATATGCAATACTTTTTTGTTTTATACTGAAGTTAGCTTTTTTTATGTACTTTTACTTCTACTTCAGTAATATTATCTTTGAAGTAACCCTGCTTGAGTATAGATTTACTTCCGCCTCTAAATAAAGCCCAGATTTTGTCCAGTGTGCAGGCTTCAGGAAGTCTGCTCTAACCTGGGACTCTAACCTCGGGACAGAGAATTGTGCACAGGGAGGAGCGCAGTGGGAAAGATCACAAGGTCCCGGTCCCTCCCTCATTTAAGGAAACAAACTTCACAACCCGAGCTCTCACTTTCACACACACACACACACACACAGATACATACCGCCTTAATAACTGCAGCCCTTTAGTTTTTAGTGATAACAATGAGCTCATGTCCAGGTGCTGCTCGTCTTAAGGCACGGCTCGCTAAGCACCGGCGAAGGATCGGCGCGCACACAACACAGCTGCCGTCCGCCGCAGACAAAACAAACGCAGAAGATTATGATTATTTTTATAATGACGGGACGGGCTCATAAAAACTAGAGTGAATGTGAAGGAGCTTAGGACATGTGAGAGGGTTTAACCACGACTGATGAGCTGTAAGTAATCGGACAAATGAAGAACGCTGATTAAGGGGCTGAAGGAATTATTGGGGAAATGATTTCATGTTGACAGGAATAAAATAAAGACAGGAATGAAGCAATGATTGGAACCTTAGCAGCCAAAGTTTAATCTGGGTAACATAATTCAGTGTTTCCCCAACCATATTAGTATTAGAGAGTATCTGCAATATTTCTACATTAAACTATTAAAAACAAACATATTATTTCAACAGGCCTATTATATTTTATTACATTACATTTCAAATTATGATTTTTTTTTTATTTATTGTAATAAAGGTAAACTTATAGTAAAATAAGTGAATTTAAGATATGTTTTTATTTATTTTTTTGTTTGTTTTTTATATTTATTGGTATTTTAAAGACATTTATTATCTTGAATTTGATTTTCAAAGCAAAAACATGCCCTGGGGTTAGCATTTACAGTATAGTGGAGTATAAAATGTCTATTACCACATACTGTATAGGAGTAAGGAGGTACTTATGGTATAATACAAAGGCCAGGAGGTACGCAAGAAAAAAAAAAGTTGGGACCCACTGATATATTTGAGCATATTTTGGGGTACGGCCATGGCAGGATGGCACAAGTGTTCCTCTTGTGTCTGGATGCACAGTAGGCGAATCCTCCAGTGAGGTACTCCTGATCAAGATTTTGGCACAACATCTGGAGAAAGGTGTCCAGTGCACGGTGGTCGCCCTCTGTTCCTGGCAGGACACTGATTGCAGGACGGGTCAAATGCAGAGAGCAAATTTCCCGACGGACAATAAAGTGTAAAGTCTACCTTTAAAAGATGGTTGTTGATATCTCAGAGACGCCTGGGTGCTTTTTGCTCAGGGTCAGTGGTGTATCTTGGTAATGTGGGGCCCCAGTGCAGGATTTCAGAATGGGCCCTAAAGTTATGAAGCACATTCAGGACTCCAGGTTCATGAATTAAGCTTTTTAATTTATAAAATGTTGCTGTTTTACTGGTGTTTACTGGTGTTGCTCTTTGATAGTTTGATAATATTTTGGAACTATTTTGTGAAACTATTCTGGGTTTTTTAAATTACAATTTGTTTATTTATCTTAATAAAAGAACATGTTTTTTATTTTATTTTTTTTATTTTTTTATTTTTTATAATTTTATGAATTACCTGGATTTAAATCTGATGCTTCATCCTACTCCTTTTCAGACATGGCTTAACAGTTGATTTTTTATTTTTTATTATTTATTTTAATTTGGAATTTATATGTGATCATTTTTTGTTGGGTGCCATTTGTCTGAAATAAATGAAATGAAATGAAATTTATGTTAAAACTGTTCTGTATCAGAGTTTTGTGCTGCTCCTTATTATTATGATTTTTTTAAACACATTTTTGACAATAGATGAACAAAGGCCTACTCTAATGGGCCCCTAAACCTCCTGGGCCCCAGTGCAGTTGCCCTGGCTGCACTGCCTGATGTTATGCCCCTGCTTAGGGTCACACAAGAAATGTACGTAAAAAATTTTAAAAAACAAAAACATTTTTGAAGGCCATGCAGGGTTAAAGTGTATTATTTCTGTATATATAGCAAATTATAAAGTATTTCATGTTGATGTTGGTTAGCGAGACAAGAATGAAGTGAAGCTGCGAGGAGCAAAGATTTCAACCCCTGCTGGCCTGGAATTCAATGAGTAACGTCATTTATAGCATTGTGGCTATGGCTCATTACAGCTCATGACATTAACACCACAGCAAGAAAGTTGTAGATAGCTCATAGGTTTTAGAGACTTTTTTGTTTGGGGTCTCTTAAGGAATCTCTAAGCCAAGGTCCTAAAGTGAATTTTTTGTTGTTCAAATTTCTAAATATACAGTATGTTTAAGAGGACTGATCAAATGATTGGAATAGAGTGTGTGTGAGTTACAACATTTGTACTGACGATGGCTATAGGCTATTATTCAACCTCTTGGTGATCCACGTTTTGGTCCCGACCCACCAGTTGGAATTCATTGTTCTAAATCAGGGTTAGTTTCCCTGTTAAATGAAGCTGTACGCCTAACTTCAACCAGAAAGAATGATTTTTTTTCCTCATCTTCACCCTCGCACCATTCACATTTATACAGTTTTCATATATACACGCAGCAGCAGAACCATCAGCCTCCTCAGCCTCTCCATCTTATATCTGATGTCTCTACCTGCTGGGCTCCAAGTGCCAACGTTTATTCCTTCAATAACTCATTTGTCTGTTTTTGCTTTTAGTCTCTTTAGGTTGAAATGTGAATAACAAATGAACATAAAATTCGGACTAACTTGTTTTCAGTTCCATATTTGAGGTACAAAACAGTAGTCTGTTGTTTTATAATGATGACTAATTATATATTTTCTTCTTCTTCTTCTACTGTTTCAGGCACTTGAACAACGAGCACGCCCTGGACGACCGCAGCACCGCTCAGTGCCGAGTCCAGATGCAGGTGGTTCAGCAGCTGGAGATCCAGGTGGGGCCCTCGACACATTTATATCCACACACAACACACAACACACAACACACACACTTTGTTCATTGTCATTAAGTCCCAAACAAAGCGCTGAAGACCGTATGGAGCAGTCAGTGGCAGTCTGAGGCAGGCCACAGTTTATGGAGAGCACTGGAGCTTGTAATTTAAAAGGAGAAATCGGCGGGTAGCTGCCATCGCTGCTCCAATTATAAAAGAGTTTTGGTCAACAGTACGCGGGGCACAGGCTGAGGGGGAGGGGGGAGAATGAAGAAAACATTGGCTGAAAGGGACAACATTTGTTTCATTTTCTTTACACCAACTGGAGGGGCCTGGTTGTGACAGGAAGGACATCCGGCGTAAAAACAAATCGTGCGACTGGTTCACTGTGGCAACTCCAGAAGAAAGAGAGGTCAAGCCAGTGTACTCTTTGTGTCAGTCCCAAGCCTGGAGAAATGGAGAGGGCTGCGGACGAACGGGCGTCCAGCTAAAAAGCAATGTAAAGTCAATACGCAAACTGGAATTAGAAGTGCAAAAATGAAGTAGCAAAGACATACAAAAAATATCAGTACAGTAGGCTCGAGGGGAAAATCCGAGGCATTGGTATTAAAAGTTTTTTATTGTGCAACGGGACACCAGCGTGTTTCAGTCTGGGAGGTCTACATCATCGTGCACATTACTTTTAAAAAGACAACAGGTGTAGAAAATACAACCAATTAGAAAAAAGCAATCTTGGCAGAGTAATAAATGAAGGGAGGGAGAGCCCCAGTTTACTGTGGTTACTTCAAAAGGGAAAATCCAAAAGAAAAAGGTTTATAAGGGATAAATATCGCTGAGTTAATTTGGTCATTTTACATGTTACTTCAAGAGACATGACTAAAAATGCCATTACAGAAATAATAAGTAACACTGTCCTTTTGAGGAATAGCATAGTGTTTTACTTTGGTGAAAAACCAGGTACAAAGTTTTATTTTTATTCCTTTTAAAGCAACACAACACTCACTGGCCACTTTATTAGGCACAGATTGATCAAACTCCTTATTGCCTCATTCAGAACTACATTAATTCTTAACATTATTTGATAAATACTGTATGTTGTGTGATCAGATGTGATGTGTTGCCTTTCTTTCTATCATCTGAAACCTGTCTGTGCCATTTTCCTCTAACCTCTGGCATCAACAAGGCGTTTTCACCACAAAACTGCCACTCACTGGATATTTTTTTGTCTTTTTTGAACTATTCTCTGTAAATCCTAGAGATGTTTGTGTGTGAAAGCAGTTTTTTAGATTCTCAGACCAGTTTATGCCACGTTCAAAGTGCCTCAAAACCTCCTTCTTCTCCGTTCTGATGCTCGGTTTGAACTCCCGCAGGTTTGTCTTTAACATTTCGAAGCCTCAGAGCAGGTGTACCTAAAAATGTGTCCAATCAGTTTGACGCAGCGTTGACACAGAAACACAATTGCACCTCGAGCAAACAGAGAAGAACAGCGCACGCACGCCTCCTCCGCCCGCAGACACACTCGTCCCCGTGTGTGACATTGTTAACTGCTGTTTAATAGGTGCCACTTTCGCCTCCTTCCTCTGTGTGTGTGCAAATACGGGCGCGTACACATGCAGCCTGCAGTAATCTCCTCCATTAGAACTAAATCACAGAGTATAGCGAGATCTGGAGGAGCCCTCAGAGAAGTCCCTTGTGCAGCTTGTGTGTGTGTGTGTGTGTGTTGTTTGAAGGACGGAGAGAGTGTCAGGACAGAGAGAGAGAGAGACGCTCGTCCTGATGTGATGTGACACGGCTGCCCCTCTGTCACTTCCTGTTCCCTGGTGGTGGCTTCAGGCGCTGGGCTAAACGCTGTTTACCAACCAAACACCACGCTAACCCCGATACTGGGCACACACACACACACACAGAAACACACACACACACACACACAGAAACAAACACAGAGGCGTGACGAGACAAGCTTTGTGTTTTTGTCACATTAATCAACATTTCATTCATTCTTTTCATTTCTTTATTTGTCAAACAAGGCACACTCCCTATAGTTTATCAGGAAACTTATATATCACATACTCATATTCTTTTATTATTTAACGAGCTAAGTTAAAGGTCGCCTATTCTGCTAAATTTACTTTTTTTTTTGCTTTCTACCATGTTATAATGTTGTTTCCACCTCAAAAACAGACCTGGAGTAGTATTTTGTTTCATTCACTTTTGAGTTATCCTCACGGATCTACGAAGAAGTCAGCTCATTTATCTGTTAGCATCATGTTGCTAACAGAAAAGAAGACATTTTCCATACAAGTTATAATATACTGTAATAGAGAAATTGTCAGACAAGGCATTTAGTTTACTCACTAGTTTTTTGGGCAGGGCTGGCCTAGCCTATAAGCAAACTAAGTGGCTGCTCAGGGCCCTGAGGCTGCCAGGGGCCCTCTAAATAGTGCCTGAATTGTCAATACACATGTTCATCAAAAATATTGCATTATAATAATCAAAACTGAAGTACATAGTTTAAATCTATATTGTGTATATGGATAGAAATATGGACATTACCATTTATTATTAATGCATTCCAGCTAATAACTAATAACAGCTGTGTCACATTTATGGGATATGAATCATCAAAAGTTGTGCACTGGTGTGGGGCCCCAAGTCAAATTCTGCTTGGGCCCCATGAAGGCTTCACTAGTAACTATTATACCTCTTCTCTTCCTGGGACGCACTTTGTAATAACTGCACCTGCTCAAAGGTCATAGGAATAAAAAGAGAATTGTATCTGAAAACAAACATATTCCAACTTTATGGGCAATTCATATATTATTATTTTAGAAGTTTTAGGTTCCATATAACAAGGTTGCACTCAGTTGTTCAGTGCTTTTTCCATATTAATAGCCTGTTTGTGTCCCACAGCTGGCCAAAGAGAGCGAGCGACTGCAGGCCATGATGGCTCACCTGCACATGAGGCCCTCAGAGCCCAAGCCCTTTAACCAACCTGTGAGTACTGCCATCACACACACACTGTACATGCTGTTTACATTACACTTTATGTTTTTGCTCTGATAAATAACAACATATGCCATCTACAAAAAAGTAAATCAAATAAACAGAGAGTGAGCTAAAGAAACATGGCTCAGTGTGATGTGTGCACACAATAGTTCTGATGATAAACAGGTAAAGTGTGGGTGAAAGGTGAAACTTCCCTGCAGGCTGTTGGTCTGTCACTTTCTTAGCTCTCTGCGCCCTCTATTGACCGATATTGGCTCTGTTGGTATTTACAAACTAACACCTGCAAAATATATTTAGACTCTCCCTGTATCTGTTGATGTCTGAACACAGTTTATAAAGTCTCTGTTGACGTTTCTCAGATAAAACCCTGCAGTTTGTCTCATTTTGAGCATGTTTTGTTTATGTTTGTTCAAACTGATTTACAGAGATAGAAAATGTTCTCTTTCTAATCCATACATTTAGTCTAGTTTTGAGAAGTTACTTTACTGATTTTTTTTTTTTTTTTTTAATAGCAGGATTGGTAGTCAGTTTGTCTTACAATCAGGAGGTCAAGGGTTTGATCATTTATCAGGGCTTGGGACTGCCACACAGTTAAAGGGAAACACTATACTTACGAAATGCATAAATTTCAGTTTTTAAGTTTTGGGTCCATTTGCTCCTGAACATGCTTTAACACTTTTAGCTCCTATAAGAACCAACATTTCCAGTCTTGTACTTTGCTGTTTTTTGAAGGCTTTTAATAAAGAATTTGCTGATTTATGACTGAATTCCCAAAAACAGGGAAAAAATGTGTTTGTTTTTTAAAGCTATTGTCAATATTTTCTAATTTACTGAAAGACAAAATCAGATCTCCATAATGCCCTCTGTAAACATTTTTTATGGAACATGACGACAAAATGAATCAAGATTTTCAAACCTTGCTCTGTCCAATATTCAGATTTTGTTTTCTAAAAAGTGTGTAAATGTACACGTTTATGTATATAATGCCTAATTTGCATTAAATGACCCACAATTTATCTACAGAAGTTTCACATTGATATCTGTTTTAAAAAAAATCCCTGTTCACCTGCAGTGTCTGGTCTTAAGTTATGTACAAATTTTGAGTTCATCCTCCAGCAGTGCCATTGTTAGTGCCATTTGGTAATTCTGCTGTTAGTTTGGTTTATTCCTAGTGCTTTTCTGGTTTGTATGTTTGTGTTTTTGTGCCAGGACTAAAACGTAACAAGTACTAAACCTAAAATTAGCCTTAAAGGGACTACAGGTTGACACCACTGGAAGCTGTATTTGATCACTTCTTCCCCAGCGAACCCAGAGTGGTTTCTCAGTGTTTTATCTTGTGTCAGAAATCTCATGTCATAACGCTGTGTGGTTGTGTGTGTGTCCCGCACCGGCTGCACCGACTGCTATTAGTTATCTAATGAATATTTTATTATTCAGATTGACGAGGAGTCTTATTAAAATATGAAGATGTTGAAATTAATTGTCAATTAGAGGCCGAGTGTCTTAATTTGAGGGGATATAAATGGATGTGTGTGTGTGTGTGTGCGTGTGTTGATCGCGTGGGGATCAGCTGCCATTAACATGTAATGGGAAATCAGGAAGAGGCGTGTTCTGTCGCCGCGGGAGACGGGCCTCGGGGTCACGGATTGGACGAGGAGGGGCGGAGGGGGAGGGGCGTCCGTCGTTAATGGAAACAAAGCTTGGCCTCAATTAACAGGGTTCGACTGTTGCCGTGGTGATGCAGCAGGGCTGCGGTGTTAATGAAGTACCTGTTAAATAGCCACGCCCCCTTCCGCAGCACAGAGAGGCGGAGGGGAAGACGGGGCGGCCATATTTGGGTTTAATTAGTCTTAAACCACAGGCGTTATACCAAAAAGACAGCTTCAGCTACTACTTCTACTTCTACTACTACTACTACTACTACTACTACTACTACTACTACTACTTCTGTTATACGGCACAGAGAGGTGGAGGAGAAGACGGGGGCGGCCATTTTTGGGTTTAATTAGTCTTAAACCACAGGAGTTATACCAAAAAGACAGCTTCAGCTACTACTTCTACTTCTACTACTACTACTACTATTACTACTACTACTACTAATACTACTATTACTACTACTACTACTACTACTACTACTACTACTACTTCTGTTATATGGCACAGAGAGGTGGAGGAGAAGACTAGGGCGGCCATATTTGGGTTTAATTAGTCTTAAATCATAGGCGTTATACCAAAAAGACAGCTTCAGCTACTACTTCTACTACTACTACTAATACTACTACTACTACTACTACTACTTCTGTTATATGGCACAGAGAGGTGGAGGAGAAGACTAGGGCGGCCATATTTGGGTTTAATTAGTCTTAAACCACAAGCAGGACTAGAAAGAGGCTGCTTCAACTTTGGGGGGGACTGTTGCTTTTATCACTAATTACTACCCACTACTACTACTGCTACTACTACCTCTGCTGCTACTATTAAATGGCACAGCTATATACATTATTACTACTACTACCACTACAGGGCTGTAAAAATACTAGTTATTAGTAGTAGTGAACTCTAAAGGTACAAAGCATCCACATTGGTTTTAATTAGTCCTAAGCCACTCCACCTCTTACTACTGCTACTACTGCTACTATATACAATACTACTACAAACTACAGGGCTGAACAAGTACTAGTATTAGTAGTAGTCAATGCAAACGCCACAGAGAAGTATAAAGAAAGGCATATATATCAGCCATGGCTTTAATTAGACCTACTACTTACTACTGCTACTACTACTGCTGCTATATACATTACTACTACTGCTACTACTACTACACACTGCAGGGCTTTAAAAGTACCAGTATCAGACAACTCTAACGGCATAAAGAAGTGTAAAGAAAGGCATATATATCATCCATATGTGTTTTAATCAGTCCTAAGCCACTTCACCTCTTACTACTACTATTACTACTACTACAGGGCTGAAAAAGTATTAGTAGTAGTCAGCTCTAACGGCACAAAGAAGTGTAAAGAAAGGCATATATATCATCCATATGTGTTTTAATTAGTCGTAAACCCGTGGCGCTGCCCCTGAGCGGCGGCGGGACTCTGTGTGGATGTGGCTGTGCCTAATTGGTCCGTGCTGGTCCGTGAAGACCGCAGCAGCGCCGCAGCGAGGTCTGTGTGGGCTGCCTTACAAACAGCCTGTCGTGTGGCTGTGTTTCTGTAAACTCGGGGTTAATTGCAGCCAAAGCCATGTGAATAAATAAACGTTGTGTGTGTGTGTGTGTGTGTGTGTGTGTGTGTGTGTGTGTGTGTGTGTGTGTGTGTGTGCGTGCTTCCTGGTACATGACGTTGATTATATTCATAAGATAAGTGCATGTAAATACATCGGGACAAAGTGCAGTGGTCCCTCAGGTATCTTTACTCTTCTGTTTAGCTGCTCAGTACAATAATAACGACTACTTTTCAAAACTCATGGGAAATTATAGTCATATTTTAAACCTAAGTATTTAGTATTGTCATGGTTTAATTCAATTGCTGTAGTGTCTTTAGTTTTCTGTACAAAAATATTAAATCTATAGATATTGTGTATGTTTTTGGTCACTGGATGCTAAAGATTGAACATAATGACAGCTTAAAAAGGTAAAACAAAAATAAAATTAAATATTTGTGCCATAAAGGTCAGGAGGGTTGAGTATTGTGACTTATAATACTACTATTGTTAAGTAAAAAGTGGTCATCGAAATAATTACTCAACTAAGAGTAAAAAAAGTACTGAGTAACTGTTTAATAATAATAAGAAGAAGAAGAAGAAGAAGAAGAAGAGTGTGCATATTTTATTTCCAAACAATAAACAAAAAAATTAATTGAATCTTTAAAAAATATATAAAACAATTTAAGCCACGCAAAATTATTTCCAAATCTTCTCACTTTTTCAAAATAAAACTTTTGAAACCAATAGAGAGATAATGTACAGACATGAAATATTACTTCAAAATAACATGACTCAAGTAGAAGTAAAAAGTATGTTGCAAAAAAACTACTACTATTAAGAAGTACAATTTATTTAAAAAGTAACTCAAGTAAATGTTACTACTAGGGCTGCACGATATGGAGGAAACATGCGATATTCGATAACTATGTTGAAAATTGCGATAACAATATTATTGTGATATTTGAAAACAGAGCCTACTTTTTGAACATAGTAAGTTAAATTCACTACATTTCACAAAAATGTAAGTTCCTGTATTTACAAATCAAAACAACGACAAAATCAAAACTTAACACAGACTAAACCAGGAATAAAACAAGGCTAAGCTGTGACTAAATTAATTAAATTACCACTAAAACTGGACTTTTTAAACATTTTTATTTAGTCACAACACATGTTCTTTTAAGGCTCTGGTGGAAAATGATTCTTCAGTGTAAATCTCTGTCAGATGGAAGACCACAGTGTTATTGTGATATATTTAGATTCTTGCGATACAGATAATGCATTTGCTGATATTGCGATAACGATAATTTTGCGATATATTGTGCAGCCGTAGTTACTACCCACCTCTGATTAAGTTCATAGTAAAATAATTTTGAAAAATGACTTGAATATAGATTTTTTTATGAACCACTGACATAAAATATTGAAAAGTAAACATGTAAAGAAAATTAAAAGTAAAATGACTTTGTTGTTTAATTGAAAGCGCTACTGATTGCTTGCTCTTATTTGTAAACACTGAAATTTGTGTGTTCCTGCAGTTGAACCTAGCCTCGAGCGGCGCCCTCCTGAAGCGGGACAGCGATGCCTATCCCGAGGGCCTGCCCCACCCGCCCACCTCCGCCGCGGCCCCCATCACCCCTCTGCGCCAGGGCCCCTCGGTCATCAGCTCGTCCAGCCTCCACTCGCACTCCCACGCACACGGGGTCGGCCCCATCCGGCGACGCAACTCCGACAAGTACTGCACCCCCATCGCATCAGGTACGGGACGAAGGGCGGCCAAGCTGGTCACTAAAATGTTTTAAGATGACAAAACTGATTGAGGACGTTTAAATTCACCTTGAACAGCACAAAGGACAAAGTACTCAGCTTCACTGCTTGAGTAAAAAAGTATACATCCTCCCGGTCAAATATTACTCCAATACAAGTCGGATTAAAGTACTGGAGTATGTGCTTTCAAAAGTAATCAACAGCATTTTTTTTCAGTGCATTCCAAATAATTGCATTCAAAATTTTGGGGTAAAATTTCTTCTACATTTAAGCCACAGATTTGCAGCTCCAAAAATATGAATAAAATATATTTTACATCATTTTAGTGAGGAAATGTGGGCATCTTATGAAACCATAATAGATAAAATTGTTCAGCAGAAATGAGCCGTACGTGGTATAAATAAGGCTAATACATGCTAATCGATTATTTTTAAGTTGGTTTATTATAGAATCATGCAAATATTGTTCAAAGCAAAAGCTAAATCACTTCCAGATTGTGTCCAGAGGTTCTTTTTATTTCCTGAGAGCAAATATGAGTTGAGAGAAATGTGTATGTAAGTACAAATTACACTTAATAAATGATTATCTTTAGAGCGTAAGTGGGACAAACCTCACGCAAACAAGAAACTAAATGAACACTGACAGTTTTCTTTCAGTTTTAAGACAATTTCTCTTCAGAAGTTACTTTTGCTTGTTTAGAAATGTCGTGGAGTAAAAAGTATTATATTTATCTTTAAATGTAGTGGAGTAAAAGTAGTAAGTTGCCTCTAAAAATACTACTCAAGTAATGTACAGATTCTCAAAAACTATACTTAAGTACAAAACTCAAGTAAATTTACTTTGTTACTGTCCACCTCTGGAGCTGGAGCCAGTTCTTTTAACCAACTTTGTCTTTGATAAACTCAGCAACAACACTCATAAACTTGCTAATGTTCTCTACCCAGGCACTGACATTACACACATGTAGCCGGTCGGTTGTCATTTACCAAAACCATCTTTTATTTATTTATTTATGCAAATTTTTTTGTGGCTAAAACAAAATGTGTCCGTTGTAAATGTAAGGCGGTCTGATTGACTCATGTACGGTGGCCCTGAAGGGAAAGTCACACCGACAAAATCAATAACACTGCAAACAAAAACTGAAACACACACATTCAAAACATACTCGCAAATTTGGAAACATGCACTTAGATTTGGAAACAAATGCTTGAAAAGTCTGTATTGTGTTAACCTTATTTTTTGTTTGTTTTCGAATATATTTTTTAAACCAACGGCACAAACATAAAACATTCACCTTTTTTGGGTTTTTTTTGTAAACCTGGCCCACTGCTTTTGGTAAATACTTTTTTCTTTTTCTGTATCGCAGTTTAGTCCTGGTTAAGCCTTGGTCCTGGTTTCGACTTTAGTCCTACTTCTGGTTTTAGTCCTGTTATTTCCTGGTTTAGTCCTGGTTGTATCCATCATATCTCCTTCTACTTCATGATACTGCTCCAAAAAATGTATAAAATGAGACACATCCAAGGATTCTGCATTTCTAGCAATAAAAATAACATATTCTAAGGCTGACACTGACAGACAACACTCACATTTATTCACTTAGATTCATCAGTTCACCTTTTCATGCACGCCTTCGAACGGTGGCAGGAAGAGAAGCGACGTGCAGACATTTTTATCTGAAATTTTATTAACTTTCTCTGTCATTTATACTTTTTTTTTGCAGAGCTGGCTCAGAACTGTGAGTTCTACAAAAACGCCGACGTCAGGCCTCCGTTCACCTACGCCTCGCTCATACGCCACGTACGTCCTCTGCTCTTTCCTAATACCATTCTGCCTATTTTATTTGATTTTATTATAGTTATATCTCACGCTAATTGACGTCTGCTCTCTTTAGGCCATTCTGGAGTCTCCGGACAGACAGCTGACTCTCAATGAGATCTACAACTGGTTTACAAGAAAGTTTGCCTACTTCAGGAGAAACACAGCCACGTGGAAGGTAACAACTCCTGTACTAATGAGAAAGTACTCCCAGATTTTGAGTACTTCCTCCATCTCGTAATAATAAAAACAGAAGGCCGATTATTTATACTCGCCAGATATTATCTTATGAATCTGGATTTGTTTACTGTGGACTGAGTTGTGGTCAGAGTTAAGAGCTTTTGGACCGTGATAACAGTGGAGCTTGAAGAATAAGTTTGGCTGCAAGCGAGGAGTCAAGGAGATAAAAATAAGTCTTGGGTTTTCTTTTAAGCATTTGTTTTGAGGCTTGATATCGAGTTTAACGCACGGTGCTGCAATCAGTAAGATTAAAATTCTGGTTTGAATCATGTGTTGGAGTTGTTTCACATTATATACCCATTATTTACCCTGATTTAAATGGGCTACAACATTTTAAATATTGACATTTGGCTGTTTTTAAGTGTTTATTACTTACAGTACGGCGTCACTGTTTATAAAAATCGTCTTCAAATTAATTTTTAAAACAAACTACTTTCTCCATCTGAAAATAATAAAGACGGCTGATTATTTATATTCGCCAGATATAATCTAATTAATCTGGAGTTGTTTGGACGACCGTGAGAGTGTTGTGAAGCGATGTTTGGACTGCGGTCTTGAGCCGTTCACGCACACACATCATTCAGAGCGGCGCACTGTGTCTGCAGCTACAGCCATCGTCGTACGGTGGTCTGTGGCCCCAAACAACATCAGCCCAATGCAACCACAATGAGTTTACCACAGAGAAACATTTGGGTCTAGAACGGAGGAAATGGAAGCTTTACAACAGTGGAAATCAGAAAATATTTAAGTAACTTTGTGTTGTGCAAATGTGGAGAGTTTACATTTTAATTAAAGATTACTTGAGTGTGTTGCATTACAATACTTTCAAGGAGTTTATGTTTGTTTGATTTGTTGTTTTGGCCAGTGAAGAAAGTTATTTAGGTGTGGATTTTGTGTAGGTCTGAGAACTTTTTAAATTGTCATTGTGTACCATTGTGGAAATAAGACCAAAAAATACAAACTCCAACCACAAGGGGTCAGTAAAGGAACAAATTATAATAGTTTTAGTGGATTCTTTTGGAGTTTTGTAGTGAAATCATGGATGTATAATAAATTTGGAAGGGGTACTACCACCTCACCCCTGATGCCAGAAAGGATTTTTCCCATAGACCGCAATGTGAAAAGAAATGTACAAACTTTTCTCCCTTAAACATTCTCAAAAAAATAACTTTTTAGGACATAAGACATTTTTTGGCATCATGCACCAAGCCACTGAAAACTCTGATGGACATGACTTCAATTATGATCCAGATTTTATTATCGATCCATTGTTGCAATTGATAGAACTACACTAGAACACTGGGAAGGGGCTTAAATTGCGTGATAGGGCCATTGCCTTGGTGGAGGTCTGCGTTCTCCCAGAGCTTCTAGTTTTACTGATGCAACAATGTTATATAATTAACTACCACATAGTCCAAAACCGTTCAGCTGAGTCTTCAATATCTGTGGTTCCCAACATTTTTGGTTTTGTGTACCCCAGGACCTGATTTAGTTCTGGTTTGGATCCGGCTTATAGTCCTGGTATGGTCTAGGTTTACTGTAAGTTTAGTCCTGGTTTAGATGCAGCTTAGTGCTGGTTAAGTCTTGGTTTAGTCCTGCTTTGACCTGGTTTAGACTTGGTTTAGACCTAGTTTAGTTCTGATTTAGACCTGGTTTGTTGATCTTTTAGTCCCAGCTTAGTCTTGTTTTAGTCCCGCTTTAGCCTCAGTTTAGTCCTGGTTTAGATGCAGCTTAGTCCTGGTCAAGTCTTTGTTTAGCCCTCATTTGACCCAGTTTAGACTTGGTTTAGATCTAGTTTAGTCCTAGTTTAGACCTGGTTTGTGTTTGGACTCAGCTTAATCCTGGTTTAGTCCAGCTTTAGTCTCAGTTTAGTCCTGGTTTAGACTTAATGTAGTCCTGGTTTGACCTGGTTTAGACTTAGTTTAGACCTAGTTCTGGTTTTAGACCTGTTATTTCCTGGTTTAGTCCTGGTTTTGTCCTTCTTTAGTGTCCCATCCCTTGCTATAGTCCTGATTTAGTCCTGCTTACGTCTTAGTTTTGTTCTGGTTTTAAGCATAGTTTTGTCCTGGTTTAGTGTTAGTTTGGTCCTGGTTTAGACTTGGTTTAGACCTAGTTCTAGTTTTAGACCTGTTATTTCCTGGTTTAGTCCTGGTTTTGTCCTTCTTTAGTGTCCCATCCCTCGCTATAGTCCTGGGTTAGTCCTGATTTAGGTTTACTTTAGTCTTAGTCAAATATATAAAGGTGCTATAAATGTTCATATAACTCCCTCTGTAATCTGCTCATGTACCTCCCTGGGTCCCTGCACCCCTGGTTGAGAAACACTGCTCTATAGTCCACCGTGACTTAGGGGCAGGGCCTAGGAAGTGACTTAGGACACATCATAAGTATTTTTACCCTCACACAGAGAATATAATGCTAAAGAAATGCATTTAAAGATATTTTTCACCTTCTCGAGTCCATCTCAGTAAAACGGAGAAGCCACACAGCCTCATTACCCACAATCCTCTGCTGTTCACACACATACACCTGGCCCGATCCCACTATTGTAGGTGCTGACCCAATTCCTCCCAAAGCTCGAACTAATTTGAGTTCCTCCAGAGGAACCGCGAGTGAAGGAAGGAAAGAAGGACAGAAGGAAATAGGAGAAAGGATGAAGACCTTGGCGTTTTTTTTTGTTTTTTTTTTCTTTCTGCTAATAGCCTCGAACTGAAGTTGAAGGAATGGCGAACGCGGGTTAAGAAACGAGGGGCCAGCCTGCGAATATCTTCACCTCCTCATCTGACTTTTATGAATTTTAACTATTAATGTGTGGCGTGGTCTTTTCCTGCGCAGTTGGCCCCGGGACCTTTTAAAGATAGCCTCATGTATTTATATCGCGGGCCGCAGAGTCAAACAGGGCCAAAGAGATGTGCGTCCCTTTAATAAGCCGTTATATTTCATGAGAGGAGCAGCGGTGTCAGGCGGCGGGAAGTCGTTGATCAGAGAAAATGGGGGGACAGAGGGAAGAAGGAAGGAAGGAAGAGGAGATGACAGAGAGAGAGACTGGGTTATGGGCAACAGCAATGCAACTGGACGCGATGCATGGATAAAAACGCTAACATTATTCTGCAGCAAGTGATTATTTTGTGTCTAGACAGGAGAACGGAGACAGAAAGGAGAGTTTTACTTCTGCAGGACGCTCCTAAAGAAGTGTCCCTGCTCAGAGTTAAGCGCTTTGGGACAGGAGCTAACAGTGGAGTTTGAAGAATAAGTCCAGCTGCAAGCGAGGAGTCAAAAATAAACCATTTAAGACGTACCCTTGGGTTTTCTTTTGGGCATTTGTTTTGAGGCCTTTCAGCTGCTCACCTGTTACAGAGTTTAACGCATGGTGTTGCAATCACTAATTCTGCTTTGAATGTTCAGTGCAGCCACTGAACTCAGCTAAAGTTGTTCCACATTATTCATTTTAAACAGGCTATAACATTTTAAATATATTTTACTATGTTTATTTATGATAGCACTGGTGTTGTTTATAAAAAAATGTCTTCAAATGAATAAGTATTGTAAAACAAATGCAGAAGTTCATACTCATTTTAGGCAAAGTGGCATTTTGTTTTGTTTTTTGTTTTGTTCTTTCTAATAAAACCCAAAGGTAGACACAACATTACATTAACTTATTACATACACTCGGTAATGTACTTTATTTATATGCATGCAGTATATAAGATTTTATATAAACATAAATATTGGGAATGCTGTTTTTTTCACAATTGTATTTAGTGATTTTATTTAATAACCAAAAAAAGAAAACAAATCTATAAACATGAAAACACAATAAGATAATAAACATAAAAAGCATACAAAAATACAATACAATACAACTCCCGCCTGCCTGAGAAGCCACTGTTTACTGTGTTACTTGAGTTTTCACTAAACATTTCTTTTATCTTTTGGTTAATCCTGGGTCTTTCCAGTCTAAAGCAATAGCACAGTTAGCCTGGAATAAACAGAAATTAACAACTTCATTTACCCTTCCCTTCATTCTTTTTTCTACAACATTTAACAGAAAAATCATAAATACTTTGCTTGAAATAGTGACATTTTATGGGTGTGACGTAGGTTATTTGTTCTGTTTGAGAACGTAGAGTTTGTTAAATGAAATTTGAAAGACAAGTGACATCTGTGACTCGCTCAAATCCTTCTGCTCGACCAACATTTTGCAGATGAAGAAAATACTTACCCAGACAGCAATATGTACGTGTGTGTGTGTGTGTGTGTGTGTGTGTGTGTGTGTGTGTGTGTGTGTTGTGCCCCACTGTAAATGCCCGCTAATATTTTTTAACCATCAGAATTAGTCTTTGATCACGAAAATGCAAATTGTCCCTGCACAAACCCTCCACCTTTCTCCTCTTCATCATCATCATCATCATCATCCCCATCATCACTGTGTGTGTGTGTGTGTGTGTGTGTGTGTGTGTGTGTGTGTGTGTGTGTGTGTGTGTGTGTGTGTTTGCACTGTCAGGGTGGCAGCCGAAGATTGGGGTCATCGTCATTTACAAAACTTAGCGTCGGGGGCTTACGTGTGTGTGTGTGTATGGGAGGTGCACAGGGTAACGCCGGAGATCGGGTACCTCCTCCTCTTCGTCTGCTGCTGATTACGGCTTGTATAATTACGTGTGTGTGTGTGTGTTTTGTCTTCTTTTTTTTTTTTTTTTGCTTGTGTAATTATGACGAAGGAGTGATGCCCGCCCGCTTCTGTCGCCCTCTCGAACGCCGGTGTCAGGGAGAATATGCAGGATTTAATTATAGACGAATTAAAATTGGTAATGAAATTGGGCATGAACAAACTACAAATAGCAGATGAAAAGGGGAGGCCGGTCCCTTGGGTGGGGGGGGGGGCTGGTGAGATAGCGCTATGTCCCTGCGTCTTCTTTGTGTGTGTGCACGATGAGCGATTAGGAAATTTGAAGATAAAATACTGAGAAAGCTGCTGCCATGTATTAGCATAGGGCGACAACAAAAACGGACTACTTTTTTTGCTGACAAACTTAAAAAACAGTAAGCGTTTTGACCAGAAGCTATGAAAAATGCATTAAAAATAGAGGAGAGGAATTGTCGATGATTAGCTGCTTATTAAGGCCACGCTCGCAGCAAAACTATCAAGGAATTTCGGGAATATTATGAAGATATTAAAAAGATGATTTTGGAGAGCAGGAATGTTAATACATTTTGCAAAAGAAGCTAAATTATTTTTTTGCTCTAAGGACAGAAATGAAAACAAAACAGGCAGCGCAAAATATGTAAAATCATTTGCTAATTTATTTATTTGTAGCAAATGTGAGAATTATTGTCAGATGACAGAAGTTGACTGTGAAGAGGCATGGACGGCCCAAAAACCAAAAGAAAGAAGTCCCGCTTGTCTTCTGGTTAAAGCTATAGTGTGTTATAAATTGTCAAATCTAAATAAAACGTTGAAATTATATACAGTGGTTTGTGAAGATAAGCTTTGGCCAATAACAGAACCACATCAAGCTAAGCACATTTCATTAGCTGTTGGTCTACATTACCTGTCAACACGGGGTTAACGTCTGTTGATAAATCATTTGCAGTTTATTTTTAGTGAGGTTATGCTCAGATATGTTCTTCTGTTGACAGCCGCCCATAACTTAGAAATCATAGGAATATTTCAGGAATTATTTAAGTAAGACATGCATTTTCTTTTTATTTTATAGTTTTTATTGTACAATGGTTTGACAATATTTCTGCTTTTTGCTTCAGTTTTCTTTCCATTTATTGTATGCTTTGCTTTTTTTGGTCTGTTTTCTCAGTGTACAGCACTGGAAAAAACACTTTCCCTGTTGATTTTTGCCACTATTGACTCTATGTTGACAAGTAGACTTCCTTTAATTGAACATTCTCATCTATTAAAATCCTTAATAATAAAGCCTAAAGATTATATTGTTAAGTCTTGTTTTTGTTTTATTTTTTTACCAGTTATTGCTATCACTGTGTGCTATCAGGTTATTTCAAAATCAGTTGAGTCTTCTACAAATCATCTGCCTCCTAGTGTTCAGTTTTTACACCAGATGCACTTCCTGACACAACCCTCTCTATTTAGCCACGCTTGGGGCCGACAAAAGTGTATAGTGGCTTGTGTGCATCTGTGGCTGTTTGTGTGTTTTTTTCCTTTTTTTATTATTTCAAGCTATTATTTCAATGATTTCAAACATGCAGATAAAACATAAATAGACAATAAAGACACAAATTACAACAAAAATCTGATGCAGGCACCAAAAGAATGTTAATACATATTATTACATATGTTTTTATGTACAGTGAAGCCTGAAATTATTCATACCCCTGGCAAATTCTGACTTAAAGTTTCTTTTATTCAACCAGCAAGTTTTTTTTGATGGGAAAAACAAAGCTGAGAAATATTTTTTTCCACAGTGATACCTCTTGTACATCGTCTTATTATCTTTTGGGAGAAGCCTGTGTCATTTCCGGTCAAAAACAAACTTGCTGGTTGAATAAAAGTAACTTTAAGTCAGAATTTGATGAATATTTTTGGGCTTCACTTTACATAAAGAATAAAAACATGTTCTAAAAGGAGTGGATGGAAGTATAAACTTATTTAGTCTCACTCCTTTTAACCATTTAACATAAATAACATTGTGTTTCCTGAGTAAATTAAACATATGTAGGCTTTTGTATACATTTACTTGAATATAAAAAGTTCTTAAATTTAAACAAACCTCTTTATTTCTTGTCTTTTTTCCTCCCAGAATGCTGTGCGCCACAACCTGAGCCTGCACAAGTGTTTTGTCCGCGTGGAGAACGTCAAGGGCGCCGTGTGGACCGTGGACGAAGTCGAGTACCAAAAGAGGAGACCACCAAAGATGACCGGGTACCACATCCCCTCCCACCATTCCCATTACATAACATTACAACCCATTACTGTAGCCGTGACGTGAGCGTGAACTGATCGAGCCTGGCAGCGCGATTTACCTTAAACGTTTCCTCGTACCCAGAGGCGTTCTCCAGTCTGAGTTTTGGTGTTTGTCGGTAGCAGCTGTGGAGCCTTGTTAGGAGAATGTAAACAGATGTTCAGAGCGAGCCATAATTACACACGTGTTCTCCAGATACACGAACACGCGCTGAGTTTTAGCAGCTGTTTACAGTCCCGGGACGTTCGCAGTCATAATAAACAACATGTTGCTCCTCACACGGCGCTCCCCGGGTCATTTTTGAGGAGACGTTATGGATCTCCTGGTCACTCTTTAACACCGATGGCATTGTTAGCATTTGAAGCGACTTAAAAGACAAACTCTAATGATGCGTCCAACAGCAATGGTCCAGAGACAATAAAGCTTTGTGGTAGAGGTGGTAACACTTTTGACTGAAACAAGTTAGCGACAAATCTCTGATCTTCTTTAAACGAATGTCTGATATTGGGATTTTGTAGTAAAAAAAAAGTTAAACAAAAAGGTCATCAGGATAAGGTTTGTTTTTAGAAGAAATGATTAAGCCCTTCGGAGTCAGGGTGAAACGTCTTCTAAAAACAAATTAGATGAGCTTCTTGTTTAACCTGATTTCTCCTGGATGACTGAGAACCTACACAGAAGAAGTAGTAGTTTTATTCATTAATATAACATTAATTAAACTTCATATGCCACTGATTTAGGCTAAATGTTGCCATTTTCTATTTCCTGTAACTACAAAATATCTTTTTGGATTTTTATGTATAAAAATATGAATGAAAATGAGATGAAAATGATCGTTTATTAAGAGGAGACACTGCAGACAAAACACAATTTTGAGGTTTTGGTTGAGTTTGCTCCTTTAACCTGTGGCTTTAGCACTGACACAAAGAAAATGTAAAAACAATACACATTAAGGTGTTTAGTTTAATACATTTGAGCAGATCTCTCTGCTTCAGCAGCTCCTACAGACACCAGATGTTCCTCAGATGTTCCTCAGATGTTCCTCAGATGTTCCTCAGATGTTCCTCTTCCTTAACAATATTCTGAAGACTTTTACAGAAGGATTTGTTGATATATAATTCCTAGCCTAAAAACAAGACAAAACTAGATTTTTTTAAAGACTATTATCATTTTTTTATAGTTTACTGAAAGAAACATGGCAATTAATATAAAATAAAATAAGATATTTCCTCTGTAACATGTCAACAACATTAATCAGTAATTTTA
>CM036241.1:5502415-5509915 GCA_020698575.1 Bostrychus sinensis | reverse complement strand
ATATTACTGCAGTCAAAGAATACCTCAACCCACGAAGGTCCCCGCTCGAACTGTGTCCAAATTGATTAACAAAAAAAAAGGGGGGATTCTTGACGTGGGACACCAAATCTGGCAACTTCTGCTCTGCTTGAATTCAAAGCTCTATGGTTGTACTAGTTACTGTTTAGACTTGATCTGCCATTCACTGTGTGCGTGTTAGAGATTTATGATTTTTTGCTTTGTTTTTTTTTTCCTTCTGTGAGCATAAAAAGCATTCTTTACAGTGCCATACCAAATTTAATATTATGTTTATCGAGGCTTATTCCCGTTTTATTTTTGTTACAGGTTAACCAAAGAAACGTGTAGAAAACCAAAAACCCTGTAGTTTACTTTATTGCCCTTTTAATGAAAGACTTTTATTTTGAAAAGAACTGGCCAAATGACAACAAAGCAGGAGTTTCAAATTAACACTTACTATTACTTACGATGACAGTGCTGACCATTCCAAAAAAACAAACTGTGTTTTCCAAAATGACCAATGTCACACAGTTCCTCTCACTTTAGTAGCGCTTTAGAGGCTTTTTACTACGGTGGCCCTGAAGGTCAAGTCACAAGCAATCACAGAGTGCAACAAAAGATAGTGAAATGCAAAAAGAAAATCACAAAATGTAGAAATAATCTGTGAAACAGTAAGAAAATTGTATTTTTAAAGGAAACAGGAAGTGGTTCAGTCCAGTAAGTACTAGTTGTACTTCCTGTACTTTGCTCCTCACAATTAATATTTGCATTTTGCTATTGCAGTTTGCAGTTTTTTATTGGCTTGTCTTTTTTTTTTTTTTTTTTTTTTTTTTTTTTGTATTTGCATTCAACATTTTTCTCTCAATATTATTTGGTGTTATTTTTTTTCTTCTTGTTTTTTTGCCTTTTTTATATAATTGTTTCTTCATTTTCTTTCTTTTTTGATGATTTTTTTTGTTTTTTTATTACTTTTTTCTTATTTTTTATTTTGTTAGCACCATTTTTCTGATCTTCTACTTACTCTGTGATTCTTGTTTTGTTTTTGTTTTTGTTTTTTTGTTGTTTTTTGCATGTTATATTTTTCATATTTTACAATTTATTGTTGCACTTTGTAATCTGTTTTTGTGACTTGCACTTCAGAGCCAACATATTTTGTTGAACACTTAGCTGTGTTCCATACAAAATACTGACCTACAATGAGGCGCATACTGGACCCCACATTTACAACAAGCAGATATCATTTATAAAGAAACATCTAGCTTTAAATCAATATGAACAATATGTGGTGGGAGCCCAAATGTGCCCTCTGGTCTGCCCGAGGGAGTGCACTGTAAAAAACAGGGACCATGTCAAAGTAATGGGAATGTGCCATTGTAAAAAAAAAAAAAAAAAAAAAAAAAAAATACAGATACAGTCTCTTGCACTTCACTTCTTTTAACCAACTTTTGTGATGACTTTGTGTTTAAAAGGAGACACAGATTTCCAACAGAAGTGGTAGGCAGACATCTTGAAATGAAAACCAAAAATAACACTACCTCCTTTTCAAAGACAGTTCAATAATAGCCAACGGGAGACTGAACAAACTCTCTGATTTTTTTTATTTTATTTTTTTCCACCATTCTTCTATGATCATAACAAATGCCAAAATTGTTGTTACTGTAAGACTGATATTTTTAAAAAGAAAAGCTGATCTGGAACTCGAGCCCAAAAACAACAAAATTTTAAACGACTACCTCTCCTTTATCTACATCTGAAGCTCTCTGCGTCTCAGAAGGTGTTGTGTTAAAAAAGTGTTAAGGCCCTGTCTACACTACATGGATATTTTCATAAACTGATATTTTTTCAAGTATAGAGATTTTTTAAAATGGACCCAATTTAGAGAATATTTTACAACTACTTTTACGGCACATGTATTTTAAAACCACAATTTCAAATGATTAACCCAATATTTAGGCTTTTTCTGCAACCCACTTCTACTTTTATGAAAATCTGATTTGACTGAGACGTTTTCTGACAAAGAAAATATCCGTTCACAGAAACTGTCCATGTAGCCAGGATCTTAAACGACTGTGTAAACTGACCACTATGAGGCTAAGGGGTTAGTGACGGCTCTGACCAATATTCAGAAATCCAAAGACTCCCTCAGAGCTCCGCCCCCTTCTTCTCACCCAATGAGACGCTGAGATTTTACCACACGCTTTTACATAATATCCAAACCGTACTAATATCCAAACCTATAGAGGAACTGCTGCATTCAAACGTTATCTTTATCCGACTCGGGCTGTTTCCTGTGAACGACGCCAATTTTTTTGCTCACAGGCCGCCATTTTTCTGTTCTTGGCATAACACATTGTATATTATGCTTGACCTCTTTTTTTTTCCAGGGCATTTTATTTGGTCTAGGGTTGATTTTTCTTTCTTTTTTCGCAGTGTTGTAAAGCTCTCAGCTCTTTACTATTCTGCTTAAGTGTATGTATTTATCATTTTAAGTGCTGCAGGTATCTTGGTTTTAATAATAGTTTTTTTTCCTGTTTGTTTCCATTTTTATTGGTTCTTCATGAAACGTCTGGGACGCTGATTTTTTTAAATGTATTATCGCTGAAAAAAATGAAAAGATTAAAAGTTAGATCAGTGGTTTAGGTAACACCTGTTTGTATATTTATCTTTAGCTAGTTCTATTTTGATACTTTTTGTCTCTGTACTGCATTTATGCATTTTTAAGGAAATGGAAAAAAAAGTTACTTCGCTATGTATTGATACCTCAGAAGGACTTTTTTGCTCAAAACAGGACCAAAATCTGCAGAAAAAAGGAGAAATGGAAGTAAATGTAGCCCTATCTCTTGCTTTAAAACGTGGAGCTGTAAGGGTTTTGTCCTTTGGTTCTTTCAGGAGCCAATCCCAGCTCCTCCCCCTGACCTCTGACCCCTTGTCATTCTTGTGCTGAACTTTGACCCCCAGAGCTGTCAATCACATGTGGCCATTGTCTCAGTGGTGTTACTTTAGTGGCACACCTGGCTCTCTCTGAAAAAAAACAACAAAAACATTTCTCTTTAGGGCCAAACAGCATTTTTGATTTTGTTCATTGTAAAAACCAAAATATCAAAGGGCCCTCACTGTCGACCAAAGTTATAGACCCTTTTTGTGTTTGGAAACAAAATTAGCTGCTGACACACGCTAAGAAGACAACAATACATTTTCAATGGAAAAGTTAGCATTAGCCATCACCAAAGTCACCAAATTAGCCACCAATTATCGCTAAAAATGTACACGATTTAGCATTAGCTGCCAAAAGTTGCTTTGGTTTTATTTATAGGAGGAATTAGCGCTACATAAGCTAAAAGCTACATGCTAAAAGTAACTGAATTGATATGTTCACAATAGTTGTCAGTATACCTTCAGAGTTTATAGATTAAAGATTGCTCATACAAAAATAAGTACACATTAGCTAATAGACCAACATCTAAAAACATCTTATTTCCCAGCCTGAGTTTGCTGAATGTGTGCGCAGTTTCTTTGTTTACCAGTGGAAGGGTCTATCGAACACACCATTGCTTAGGCCTAAACCAAACTAAAACCAAACCAATGCCGCAACCTTTTAACCAAACAAGCTAACTCCAAAATCCTCCATCTCCATACTCAAAAGGGACGGTTCGAACCGTAGCGTGCGATTGGTCAGTTCTGGTGTCACGCTAAAAAAAGGGGGAGGAGCCAGGGAGGACGACCTGAGCGGCCGCCACAGTCTAACGACCACTTCAGTTCTCCTCTGGTCAAACCTTAGGAATGTGTGTACATTTCCAACAGTGACTTTTATTGTTTTATTAGTTTCGGTTTTATCTTTTTGATTTTGTTTCTCTCGTTTATTGGAAGTGTGACCGTGTAAAGAGGCGGGGCCAGGACTGGGCAGTAGACACAGTGGGACAGTAGGGGGAGCCAGTACTGCCAGTCACTGCCCTTTCCTTCATGCTGTATAAAACACACATATATCTGTGTATTTGTAACCTTCTTGTGTCTGTCCATGCAGACAATAAAAAACTGTACAGTAGATCTAGTTGCATGTAATCTGTACTAATTATTGACAATGGCATTATAAAATGCAATAAAATACTTATTACACTGTCACATACTGCGTCTGTGTTTTCTCCTGTCAAAAAAAGGTCAAAAAAGGAGGTTGTTGTTGGTGTTTTGTTTGCAAGATAACTCAAAACATAATCATTTTGCATCCTGATGAAAATTTTAGGAAATGTCAATAATGCAAGCAAGAGATGAGGCGTTTTTTGTGTGGATCCTGGATTTTATTTTATTTTTTTTAAGATTTCATACCATTGCAAAATCAGAGAGATGCTAGTTTCAGACACAGGTGGTCAGCAAATCATTCTTACCATTGTGCCATATGGGCTTTGTGGCTCAATAGACAGAGCATTTACCCCTAAACTAGAAGATACTTATTCAAATGCAAGTCTGGGCACTTTATTTATACCGTTGCATGCCAGGGCCAATGCCAGTGTGAATGTGTCAGGGTGAAGGCATAGTAGTAGAGTGAGAAGTGAGGAGTGAATGAATAATGCACCTAATTGTAAAGCACAGTGTCCAGAAAAGCGCTGTATAAGACTAATGCTTTATCATTATTATTATGTTAAAAACAACACTACATGTGTGTTACTTGAATAAAATACTGAGTCTGAAAGTCGTTAAATAAAATATTTGAAAGAGACCTTATTATTTATAAAGTAAATCCAAAAATCCAAATCCACTTTATCTGTATAGCACATTTTACAAACAAAGCCGTTTCCAAAGTGCTGCACATAGAACAATAAATAACAATAAATTAATCTTTTCAGCTCCACCAGTCCCCATTAAATAATAAGAACCAGGAAGTAATAGTCTATGTTTTCCACTGCACTGTAAAAAATAAATTCTGTCAATTTTATGGTAAAAAATTGGCAGCTGTGGTTGCCAGAATTCTACCGTAAAAATTACAAGAGGCCTTTATTTCATTTTACAGTATAATATTATCACAAATTTAGTTTTTACAGTTTTTGACTTGAGTTTTTATTATTATTTGCTGTAAAATTAAGTTATTAATCTTTCAAAAAATAGATTAACTGTATATTTTACAGTTTGCGGCTTACATTTTAATCAACATTTACTGTAAAATTTAAAGTTATCTTTTAAAAAGGTGTTAAACTGTAATAAACACAGGACTCAATTTTTTTAACAGTGCTATACTGTATACATTACAAAAAATAAAAATAAAAAATACAATTTTGCCTTATTTTTAATATTACAGTTAATTATCGTAACCAAAACAGTATTTTACCGATATATCAATTACGGTCTTTTACTGTTGAGATTTTACAGATTTTTACCATGAAATCTACAGATATTTTTTACAGTGTGGGCCTAACTATGGGGACTAAACTAAATGACTGATAAATGCATAAAAAATACCATAACTAACCTAAACTTTGTCATAATCAACACAAAATTATAACTTATCAGTGTACGGTGAACTACATGATGCAAAAAATATCATAATCTGCCGAACAAAGGAGGACAAATGTGTGAGATTTCCTGACTTTTAGCTGTCTGGCAATATTTTGAGTGTGCAGTGGAGAGAAATATGTGGGTCATGTGATCACAGAGCGCGTGTCAGGTGACGAGGAGGAGGTGTCATCAGTGGAGTATGTTACACGCACAAACTCAAGTACTGTCACGGAAATGTGCTTCTTATTCTAACGAAGTGAAAGTGACTTTGTTTACAGCCTGCACATCTGCGGTCTGATTACAAAAACCTCCAGAGACTGAAAGTGTAAAGATAAAATGGAATTATCAATCTCAAACAGCAAAAAGACATACACTGTACACTGTAAAAAAAAAATCTGTAAATTTTACGGTAAAAACTTGGCAGCTGTGGTTGCCAGAATTCTACCGTAAAAATTACAAGAGGTCTCTATTTAATTTTACAGTATAATATTCTCATAAATGTTGTTTTTACAGTTTTTGACTTGGTTTTTATTATTATTTACTGTAAAATCTTAAGTTATTTTCTTTCAAAAATATATTAACTGTATATTTTACAGTTTGTGACAGGTTTTAATCAACATTTACTGTAAAATTTAAAGTTATTTTCTTTTTTAAAAAGGTGTGAAACCGTAAACACAGGAACAGTGCTATACTGCATAAATTACAAAAAATAAAACTAAAAGATACAATTTTGCCTTATTTTTAATATTACAGTTAATTACCGTAACCAAAACAGTATTTTACCGATATATCAACTACGGTCTTTTACTGTTGAGATTTTACAGATTTTTACCATGAAATCTACAGATATTTTTTACAGTGTTAATGAAATAATAGATATAAATATAAATATATGACATAGTACAAATATACAACACAATACAATGCAAGGTAACATAATTAAGATGTAGTTATTATTATTAAAATGATCCTTCTACAGTATTATAGTGGTGTGATAGTTTGTAAGAAAAGTGTAGAAAGAAATGGGAAGCTTTTTTGAATTGATGTAGTTGTGCTTTTGCAGTTGTTGGTTGCATTTTTCTGACATTTATGAACAGTAAATTCAAATAGGCTATTTGTTTCTTAATAGAGCTGTGTATGGCAGATGTTGTAGCTGCATTTTTGGACACACCATCACTTTTTTTTTTTACGCGTATATTATATATTGTTTGTTTTCTTTTCTTTTTTCTCAATGTAAAAATAAATAAATAAAAGTGGCTTACAATCATGTTTTAAGACCTGACAACCTGATTACCTGATTTCCTTTTTCCTTGTATTTTGTTAAAGATAATTATTTAGTTATTAGCGCAGCATAACAAAAGTCTTTGAGGTCACCTGTGGGCTGTATTATAAGGATTTTTGCTTTGGAAACACTGGGATGAGCTTTCCTGTGTTTATATTTATTCCCTATTGTCTCATTGTCTTTTATATTTTATAGACGATGAGTGTGAAATAAAGTCAAGTTTATTTTATTGAGCAGTAACAGTCCTGTGTGAGTTTACAGCAGCTTTTTGTCTCCATAGAAATGTAAGCTCCTGCAGTCTCTGACATTATGTTCTTATTCTTAGAGAACTTTTCACCGTTGTGTGTGTAAGGAGTATTTTGAAGTTTTTGGACAAAGAGACTTGTTCCACAGTTCATTGCTGCTAATTAGAATGCCAACACTTCCCAACCTGAAAATCTGAAAAAAAAACTCAGTTACAGCCTCAGCCTTCTTAAAATTTAATAGTTAAGGAAAGCAAGTAGATACTTAAAAGACAATACATTTGCATATATTTGTAAAAGACACTAGAAGTTGAGGAGAAATTACTTTTTATTCAAGTATGACCTACAAATAATCAGATTGGCCTTTAAAATCTATTTTATTTTTAACTCAGTAATTGTTCTTTTAAACTTTTTTCTATGTATTGCTCCCCCATAAAAATAGAGTTCTTACCAGTCGTGTTGTAGACCAGAAAGTACAAACCAAGAATATTTCGA
>CM036241.1:5479915-5492415 GCA_020698575.1 Bostrychus sinensis | reverse complement strand
ACTGATTACTGACTAAAAGTTGTTTTAAAGTAATATTTTAAAACAAATATACAACTGTAATAAATTTCCAATGTTTTGAGGTACTTAATATTTTCATTGACTTTTTATATTTTTATTTTATTTTTTTTGTTTATTTATATTTGTTTTTATGAACCAAAACCATGTGTCTAAAATAATAATAAAAATAATAATAATAAAAATTTAATAAAATAAAATAAATTGAAATTGAAATATAGACAGCCTCTGGGGGGCCCCCTGTAGTACCTTCGCGGACCCCCAGGGGGCCCCGCACCCCACTTTGGGAACCACTGTTTTAGATGATCTGTCTGGGGTCTTGAGAGCGGGTGTGTTTGGTTGAGTGGATGTGTTTGGAACTGTTCTGTTCTTATTTTATTTGCTCTGCCCTTATGTTGTTTTGAATTTAAGTTGAGGACCCCCAAGAAAACGAGGGGCTATTCCTCCTAATAATAAAGACATTTGCATAAATATCAAATGATAAAATCAGGGTCACTTGGGAAAAAAAGGTTGGGAACCACTTATCTAGAGGTCTTCTTTAAGGTTAAGGTAGATGTTATAGACCCTGAAAGGAAATTTGTTTTTTTGTTTTTTGCATTTAACCCATGCACTGGGGCAACATGTCAGGAGCAGGGCAGCACCCTTCTCCAGATCTGTGGATGTTTTAGGTTGATGGGAGAAACAAGAGCCCCCCGAGGAAACCCACCCAGACACAAGGGGAACATACAAACCCCACACGGTCTGGGATTAGAACCCGGGACCTTCTTGCTGTGAGGCGAGAGTTGCCACTGTGCCTCTAAACTCCCAGTTACAGCGTGAGTTATCTGTTTAACCACTGGCCTTACTCTCCCTGTTTCATGTCAAGAAACCATTAAAATAAATGTAACCCTATTATCATAATGATTTTCAGATTTTCATATTTTCAGGCAAAAACATGACATAGTTTTGCTTTGAACGAGGCCAGAAGTTTAGGAGTAGCTTGTTTACGTTGAGAAAAAGTGATGACTTCAGAGAAAAGTCAGATGGTGATGGGTCGAGCCTGAGTTTAAGTAGATCCATGTGGACACAGAGGCGGCGGCAGCGGAGGTTTGTGCACAGTGCGCTGCGGTGTTGTGAATGAGTCAATCGTCTGGACCGCGGCCCACCGCTTGAGACGCCGATCACAGCGGCCTCTCACTGCATTTATTTAGTGACTCAGAGGGTCTGCCTGGACCTCAGTGCTCCGTCCACACCCACAGACGCCATATCACACTCTCACATGCACACGGGACAGGAATCAGGATATTCATGCAGAGGCAGAACAGGAGCCTGGGTAAAGAATGTCATTGTTTTTCTATTCTATACAAAAAAAAAATAGCTCTGTAGATTAGAGTTAGATTTCTAGCGGGACGGGACAAATGGATGCAGAACATACTATCCTGAATGTAACTAAACAGACAAATAAACAATCAGTAAACAGAGAGAATAAACTGCCTTTGAACCAACAAAAAACAAACAACAAATCAATGCAGCACACAAAGCCCGCCCCATTTTAATTGAGCACTTTATGATTGGTCAGATAGCATTCATAGGTTTGAATGTAGGAGTTTCAGATCCACTGCTCTCAGAAAATAAACAATAGAAAACAGCATGTCCCTGCAGGGCTACCATAGGGCGTCACATGATTTAAAAAGAGGCACCATTAAATATTTTTCAAAAAGCATGCATACATCGATGTAAATTACATATAGTTTAAAATAAAAATAATTCATCTTTGTTAACTTATTTCCATAAGCGGTGGCAGGAAGCTAGAGCCTATCCTAGCAACTATGGGCTGTGGAAAATGAGCAAACTGAGCTAAATGTTTCAAATTAACTAAAACATTTTATTTTTAGCAATCACTTCGAACCAAAAAAAAAAAAAATTAAGTGACATTTAAAGGTCCTCTGTTCTGCTAAATTGACTTTTTTGAGCTTTTTAACATGTTATAAAGTTGTCTTCACCTTAAAAACAGGCCAGTAATGTGTTTCATTCACGCTTATCTGAGTAATCCTGTATGCTGAGGCGCTGCCCTTCTCAAGAGCTGAAAACGCTCGGTCTCTCAGCTCTACGCAGACACGGTGAAACCAGGAAGTGCTCCTGAGCGTTTCTAAAGCCCAGACACCGTCACCGGACTCGTTCTGATCATTTCAGCCTTAAACCTCCCTCTCTACGAAGCTGTCAACTCATCTGTCTGTCTGTTAGCCTCTGTTTGCTAATAGCCATGCTAAAAAGCCACTTTATGCTCTGCCCATTCCCCACTGTTGCCAGCAGGGGGTGACAGACACCTAATCTAAGTGTTCGCTGAAAAGTCAAAGTAGCAGCACGCAACAGAAGACATTTTCCATACACATACATTATTTTTAGTTATAAAACGTCAAATACTAATGCAAAGGTGTCCAAAACTATTTTTAAAAGCCTGAAAAAAAGCATAATATGGCTTTTACTTATTCACTTTAATAAAATCATTCATCGAGAAGTTTGCTTACAACATTTAGATCTTTTTAGCCCCATTTATTATTTATTGTTGGTCTACACAGCTTTTCAACATTGAATCAATTGCACCAGAAAGTCTTCCTGGGAAAAAAGAGCGATAATTATTGGCAACGTGATGTTTTATGAGACAGAATCACATTGGGCCTACACTGAACTTAAACTGAACACTGACTTAGAAATCTAATATCAGCTCTAAACATAATTTTGGTGTAAAGAACTCTTCAGTGGTGAATTTACTTATTTTAATGAAACACAAACAGGCAGGTTATGTTGTTGTGGAGGTTCAGGGAGTTTTTGCATTGTATAGATTAAAATATTAACCCCATTACAAAGTACAATCAGCCTGTAGATATCACTAAGTCACCACAGGCAAAGTCAGAAAGCTGGACGTTTGTTTGTTTATTTATTTAAAACAACTATTCTTTTCAACTCAAAGAGACTTTTATTTATTCCCAGATGATGTCAGAGCAGCATTTTACAAACAAACATTACAACAGCGCCGTATAAAGGGCTTTGTGTGTTCTTTTCATGTTTACAACTTCCACGTCGTGTTGCATTATTGTCCTCTTTTGAATAATTAGCCTCCCCTCGGCGTCTCTCAGGTGCGCCGTCTTTCTCCTCGCCGTTCCCCCAGAGACTGCGGCTCTGATGGGAACGAGGAGGATGGCTTCATGTGTGGCGGCTCGAGGAAGAGAGGGCCCCAGCGCAGAACAAAAGCATCTTTGTGAGTGATTGGAACCACATTTTCACTGTTAGCTCCGTCTCTCTCGCTCTCACTCTTTTCGTTTTTTTTTTTTAAGTTCCTTCTCCCGGTGGCTTCCAGACTTCTGCAAAAACCACCAAAACAATCAGCAGAGAAGATTACAGTAATGCACACACACAATGTCCCGGGTTATACTTTTGGGCACGCGGTTTCACTTCTCTACACTTTTCTGACTGGTCTGAGGTCGACGCCCCCTTTTCACTGGCCCCTCCCACCGGCACTCATGTGATTTTGGGTTGGCCCTGAATGCAGCGTCTTGTGGAGTCCAGCTGAAACGTCGCGAGAGGTCCCAAGGTCGGATCCTGGACGAGCGCCCAAATTTGTGAATGTAAAATTGTTAGGTTATTTTTAAGAGATGTGTAAAAAAAAGTATGGAACAAAAACATTAAATTAAGGAAAGACATTGCAGGTGAATAGCTTTTTTTTTTTAACTAACAGATGTCAATGCAAAACTTCTGTATATTTCTGACATATATTTGTGCAAAAACAAAATCTGAATATAGAGCCAGGTTTAAAATACTTTATTCATTTTGTTGATGTGTTCCATCAAAAGGCTTTTACAGATGGGATTAGGGATATGTTATTTTGTTTTTCAGTAAACTAGAAAATACTGACAACAGCCTTAAAAAAAACAAAAACTTGTACCTCGTTTTCAGGAGTAAAATGCCCAATTAATCAGGCTAAGATCTACATATCAACAAATCCTTCTGGAAAAGCTTTCAGAATAAAGTACAAGACTGGAAAATGTGGCGCTTGTAGGAGCTGCTGAAGTGGAGATATCTGTGTATCTGGTAAAAGTAAAACTCATTTTGTGAAAACAGCCTTTGAAATAACAATACTGGATTAGATTTATAGCGCTTTACAATGTGGGCCATGATTAATTTCGTCCTCAGCCACACTCAGTGGTGGTGAGTTACTTCTGTAACCACAGCTGCACTGAGGCAGACTGATGGAAGCGTGGCTGCCATTTTACGCCTACAGCCAATCTGACCACCACCAAACACAGTCACACTGACACATTCATACAGGGAAGGTGGGTGAAGGACACACCCCAGGACATGACAGTATGCAGGTAGGGGGGCTTGAACCATCAACCTTCGAGTTAGTGGGCAAGCGTCTCTACTGACTGACCCCCAATTTACACCAAAAGAGCCGAGGAAACATGGGAAACAGGCTCCAAGTGTCAAAATAAACTAAATTATGGCTCACTGAAACAGCGGTAATGTAAACACGGCGCATCGAGAAGTTTTTTTTTTTCTTGAGGGGGAGACATGTAGCATAGTTTGTGACAGGAAGCAGTCATTTTAAAAGGACAACATGCAGAAGTTGAATGCCTTGCCACAGTTTTGTGTTTAGACGGTGAGTGGTCTGTAAAACAACAGAGGAGAGACCAGCTCCAGCAGCAGAGCAGCAGCCGCTCTGTCGCTCTCGGTGTAAGTTGACATTTTTAAATAGTCGCGCGTAAACCACTTCGCGATAGCTCTTGGTGTAAATTCTGGGTGAGCTACTGCCCCCCCAATGTAAAATATAGATGGACACAAGTGATTAAATGTATTACAACTTAATGTGTAATTTTGACATTTCTTTTTCAGTAATAAAGCCTCATATTAAAGCAGAACTCAGTAACTTTTTTACCTTATATAAACCGTTTCTGAGTCCGTCTGATGGTTAAATGAGTTGTTGTAGAGTAAATGAAGCGTGCGGCAGCTCCCCCTGGTGTCTGTGGGCTGAAAGTGACACTTGCAGCAGTGAGCGCCGTAGACCCAGAGTCACAGAAGTCTCGGGTCTCGTGAGAAAGCGGCGCATCCCGGTTAGCAAAACAACAAGCTAGCGCTGGCTTTATTTCTCAATTTTTGTCGTGCCAGAGCAGCCAAATGAAAGAAAAAACTTTGTACAGATACGTGAAGTGTAAAGTGAAAGTAAAGACGAGTGAGGAGTCATACAGGAGTCAACTGGGCTTGTGAGTGATTATGATGGTGCTTTACTCCAAACTGTAGGGGGAGCTCTACAGAGGAAAATATGGCAAAAAGAGCAAGGAAACGAGCAGAGATACTGAGTTCCACTTTAAAAGAGCAAAGTGACCTCAAAAGTGAAAAATATGCATTTTAACAATAGTGTCTCCCCTTACCTGACGTGGAGATGTTATGTTGGACAATAAGACATAGGTAATCAGAGATAATGGTTCTGGCACTGACAGAGCTGTTCTGCACCAAGTAACACCTGATTAATAAATCAGTGCAAGTCACATGGCAGATTGGACCAAGAAGTAATAGCTTAGATTTGTTCATAAACAACAGCATGTCCCTGCAGGGCTACCATACTGTACACACTGACTTTCAAAGAGCAGCACACAGATCTCACGTCAGCTCCAATAGCCCCAGCTGCTAACAGTCGCTAACTACTCCAACACATGCATAGAGTGACCAGACATCCCTATTTATCGGAGACTGTTTTCAACAAACCATTTTAACTAATAGAAAAGCACTGGAAACCCTTTGTTTTTATTTTTCAGACTCAGTTTATTTACAATATGATTTATTTTTAATACACTGTCATCAAATTCAAAATGTAAGCCCTAGCATAACAAAATATGTATGGATTTCAGAAACTTTGCAGTTCTTTTGGTGGCTAAAGCTAATTCATTTCCATTGAAAATCTCCTGCAGTCTGCTGACCTTATACAGACTCTGGTCTTGCGTCCTGCAGCCGGTTCTCAGCTCTCACCTCAGTCCTTTGGTGCTGTCTCCAAAAGTCCGTCTGCTCATTCTCCAGTGTTCCTCGGTCGATTGGAAAGCCTCTAAATCCTGGGAGGCCTAAGCCAAACACAAACCAGCTCTGCAGACAGCGCTGGGAGAAAAGAAGACGTGATTTAGACAAAATACAACATGGCATCGGTGAGAAACTTTCAACCTAAGCCCACATGAGCAGAAACATAAGACTGTAATTTATGTGAAAAGATTTGACTGGACATCTATGCTCAAAGTAGAATGTATTGAAAAGTATAGTAGGTTTACTGTTTAATTGAAATGGGAATTATCTAGAAAAAAAAAACAAGATCTGAAGAAGTCATCTGTTAGCAAGAATATTATTAGATTATGAAGAAAAAAAAGGTTGCTTTCATTTGGAAAAGGGACACTCTCATTGGTTGTTGGTGCTTGTCAACACAGAACAAACAGTGGTAAATCCAACTGCAACATCTGCTAGTTGCTTACAGAGTAACGCCAGATTCACACTGAAGGCGTTGCGTTTGCAGGACGTCTGTGGTACAGTTTTCTGACGGACTCCAATTCACACCGAGCGCGTCTCCGGCCAGAGCCAGCTGAGTTCACAGGAGAGGAGGGAGTTTATGCTGGAAGTTATGAGTTCATGCAGTAACAACCATGTACAGTGCATAGAGAACTGCGTGTAAAAAGCCACGTTTGCCTCTGACCAAGATCTCCTGTTCATTTGAAAATTATTTGGAGATTTAACCAAAGTTGAAGCTCAAAGAAATATATACTTCAACCCTGGGTAAGGACGATATGTATATAAACAGTCTTTTTACTCACATTTAATGCTGTCCTGTCTCGTTTGTGACACGTGCCTCCAGTTATGTTAACATTACGATGTGAACAAGGCTGCACAAGCGTTTTTATTTTGAAATTTACCAGATCCTTTTCACACACTTCCTGTCTGGCTCCATCTGCTCTGTTCAACTTTATGCATGATGGCTCTGGCATCCGACAAAAATAGACTCGATTCCTGTTTCTGTCGGAGCGCCGGACAAGAAGCCGATGCGAATTTTCGCATTGACTTGTGTTAGGTGTATTTTTTGCAGAGATCATACGGGCACGCAACGGATTCAGTGTGAATTGGGCATAAAACAAAAATCATGGTGCACAGTGGCAGAGTGGTTAGCTCCTACCTCTCAGCAAAGTGGCCATTACGATCTCTTGAAGTGAAGTCTGTGTGGAGTCTCCTGTGGCTTTTCTTCCAGCGTCCAAAGACATCCATGTAAAGGTAAACTGACAAACCTTATAGCAGAACTCAATAACTTTTTCTTTTTAACTTTAATAAACAGTTTTGGAGTCTGTGTGATGGTTAACTGAGTTGTTGTGGGATGAATGAAGCATCTGGCCTCTCCCCCTGGTGTCACGGAAGTCTTGAGTCTTGCGTGAAAGTGGCACGTCACGGTTAGCAAAATAACAAGCTAGCAATGACTTTATTGCTTGATTTACATTGTGGCAGAGCGGTCAAATGGCAGAAAAAAACTTTGTACAGATAAGCAGAGGGGAAAACAAAAGTAAAGCCAAGCAAGGGATCACATAGGAGTCAGGTGGACTGGTCGGTATTTTCGATATTGCTTTACTCCGAAATGTAGCTGGAGCTCTGTAGAGGAAAATGAGGCAGAAATAAAGCGAAGAAATTACTGAGTTCTGCTTTAATGCCCCATAGAGAATGAATGTGAGAGTGAATGAGTGACTGTCAGTATATCAGCCCTGAAACCAACTGGCCATTGTTACCCAGTACCCTGCCCAAGGCCCATAGTTGCTGGGATAGGCTCTGTCCACCTGAAAACCTTTAATGGTTATAAGTGGAAGAAGGTAAATGAATGGTAGCAGTTTTTCCCAGATAGTGTTTCTCCTTTAAGAGACATTTATTATATCTCTAATCAGTTCGTTGCTATCCATAAGTCTTTCTGTCCCACCATTTTAGATCCCTGGCTGCTGGTAGATGTCCCACCTGTGCTCCTGACCTGACCTGTGGGCCCTTAGCCTCACCTCCTATGGACTTCCCAGACCCCTACCTCACCCTCCCCCACTCCTGTCTGGATGAGGCTGCATCCTTACAGACCTGAACTATGATCCTGTACTACTGAGCTAATGGACTTTATTTAACAGTCCTAGACAGGTTTATAGCCTGTCCGCTCTGGGAGAGGCTCTCTCTTTCAGGTTTCTTAGGTTTTTAGGAGTTTTTCCTTAAGAGAAGGAGGGTCTAAAGACAGGGGATGTCCTGGGACTGTTTAGTTTAGTGAAGTTATGTTTTCTTGTGATTGTAAATATTGGTGATTGTGTTGTACATCTGTCAAATGTCTAATGCCTGCTTGTACTCTGCGTTTTGTCTGTACCACTGCCTCATCTTGGACAGCCAGGACATCCTTGTAAAACAGATTTTCAATCTTAATGGCTTTTTTTTCCTGGTTAGATTAAAAAAAAAAACTTTTTGTGAAGTTCTTTGAGGTGACTACTGTTGTGATATTGGGTTATTTAAATAAAAATGAATTTGAGTGCTTTTATAGTGTCATTTCTGACTGGTCTATAACAAAGTGTTTTGTTTTTGTTTTGTTTTGTTAAATGCATATGTTTCTTAATTTTTGAAAGGACTGAAATGGAGAATTTTTATGGCGACCCAAATACAATCTCACATGAACCACTTTTTGGTCCTTACACAATGTTTAGAAGCACAGCAGAAAACTAAATACATGTATGCTACAACACATATGCATACAATACAAACTACAATACAAATTACTCACATTATACCTCACATTTTCTAAACTGGGTCACCTTCCCTCACCGCCGCAGCGTCACTGGTTAAAACCGTTGAGTGAATGTGCCATAAATGTGTTGTCCACTCGAGAACATCAGATAAGAGCGGGAACAAGGACTGGAAGAAGTGGAGAAATCAGACTGAAGAGCTGTGAGTCAGAGACAGGACGATGAAGAGCGGTTCAGTTCAACAGCAGACAGCACTGCATACACCTGATCAGCCATAACATTATGACCACTGACAATGAAGTGAATAACAAAGGTAACTATAAATGTCGTAGTACAAATAATCACAGAGGTTTTGTGCTGTGTTACAACTTTTTGAAAAATGAACATGCTGTGAGTAAAGGGAGTACTTGCGGCATGAAAAAAAAGCCCAAGGGGTACGCACCACTGCTACAGACGACTGGGGCAGAGCATCTCCAAAACGACAGCTCGTGGGCTGTTTCCAGTCTGCAGTGGTCACACTGTAAAAAATAATAAAATAAAATGTTGCAAAAACAAAGACAAGATTTTTGAGTTTTGGGGCCAACTCAAAATCTCAAGTTTTCAATAACAAATATCTTTTGTTCACCTAATTCAACATTGATATGATTAAAAACTTTCAATTTTGAGTTTTACTCACTATCACTATATTTTAGCTCATCTTACAGCCAACTTATACTATCCATTGTTCAAAGTTGTTAAAAAGTTGTTTTAAAGTTGTTAAAATTGTAAAATTGTTTTGTTAAATTTAGTATATTATATCATATATTTATTTATTATCGAATAATAATACTTTTTCAGAACAAAGGACAGTCAGTTGGCTGTAAGATGAGCTGAAAAAGTGATATTGAGTAAAATAAAAAATTTCAAGTTTTTAGACTTATGAAAATAAATTTAACAAAAAATAAATTAAAATATTTGTTGAAAACTTGAAATTTTGAGTTGTTTTCTTACGTAAATCCAAGGAAGGAACAGTGGTGAACCACTGACAGGTGACGCAAAGATTAATCCTCGAATGTAAAAATGTCACTTTACACCGAGGGCGACAGAGCTGCTGCTGCTCCGCTGCTGGAGCCGGGCTCTCCTCTGTTTTACAAACGACTCATCGTCTGAACACAAAACTGTGGCCAGGCATTCAGTTTCTGCATGTTGTTCTGTAAAATGGCTGCTTGGTGTTGCAAATTACGCTACATATTCCTCTTTCAAAAATTTACTTTGTGATGTGCTATGTGTCAGTGAGCTTTTATTTTGAAAGTGTAGAGGAAGTTTATTTTGACGCTTGGAGACTGTTTCCTGTGTTTCCTCAGCTTGAGCTCAGCTCAAAACATAGAACTCAAACCTATCTGTAGCGGAGCGGTGAGTTGTTCCTGGGACGTCCGTGTGTCTGAATGATCAAACTAAAGAAACAAAACGTGGATCAGATGCAGCTGGCGTTCCGCGCTGCTTCTGGTAAGGCCCAGTGCAGCAGACGAGTTACTGTACTTAGTTACTGTAACTGAAAACTGCTGAAGACGTTAAAGCTGGTTCTGATGGAAGCCGTCAGGAAACACGGTGCATCACAGTTAAGAGGATTCACATTGGCCATGTTATGAGCCCAAATAATAGGCAGGTGGCCAAACGTCATGCCTGATCTGTGAACATATTTATCAAAGCTCTTTTCCTAAACCAGACAGATGTGCACAGATGTTCCAGATGCACCACTGTCCGACCCTGAGTGTGTGTAAGGACAGTTAAGGCCTGAACAGAAGAGGAGGTTATCAGCTTGTTAGTGAAACTGGGGGTTGTCTGAAAAGATTTGCTGCTGTGAATTACCTCTGAGCCCCGTCACGCCTCGCACATCAATCACACAGAGCTCTACTTCCAGAGAAAAGGAACAAGACGACTGCTCGCTGCTGCAGTTTAACCTGCGGTCTGACAGCGGCTCAACTCACTTTGTGTCTTTGTTAAATGCTTTACATGTGTTTCAATGCTGTGGTAATAATAAAAGATACTAATATACTGTATGTGTTTGAAATGTTTTAATTTAAAAACTGAATTATTTCATGTACCTACATTCAAAGCAAGGGATTAAAATTTCCAATGCAACTTTATTTAAAGATCACTCAAGAAAATGTTGACCATCTTGTGGCTGGACTAAGTTTCACTCGATTGGGATTGGTTAGGATTTAAAAAATAATCTTGAATCCACGCCAAAAATAAATAATTTCTTCCCTGGCTCATGCATTACTGATTTTTTCTGACAATTTCACCAAAATCTGACCATTACTTTTACCAAAACAATTTCGGGCATCTTTGTTTTAGTATTTAATGTTTTATTTCTATATGTATGGAAAACTTCTACTGGGGAGCTGTTAATCTGACTTTGCAGAGAATTGGATTAGGGGTCTGTCGCCCCCTGCTGGCAATGGTGGGGGCTGGACAGAGCATAAAATGGCTATTTAGAACAGCTATTAGCCACATGATGCTAACAGATAGATAAATGAGCTGGCGGTTTTGTAGTGACGGAGGTTTAAGGCTGAAATGATCAAAATGAGTCCAGTGGTGGTTTAAGGGCAGGAGCACTTCCTGGTTTCTACGTAGAGCTGTGAGACCAAGCGTTTTCAGCTCTGGAGAAGGGCAGCCACTCAGCATACAGGATTACTCAAACATGTCAATGAAACAAAATACTACTGCAGGTCTGTTTTTGAGGAGGAAATAACGTTATAACATGGCTAAAAGCTAAAAAAAAAAAAAGTTGATTTAGCAGAATAGGTGTTCTTTAGCAATCAAAACAACCAACACACTTACAAAAGTGAAAACATTATGTCTTTGGTGGAAAAGGGGATTTACATGCACGCACATGAGAGGATGTGAAACAAAAAAAAACCCATCATGAAACAATGGTAGATTAAAAGTAAAAGACAAAGAGAGAACATGCATTTAAAGAAACTGCTAAAAACAGGAAGTGAATCAGTTTAATGTGAACAGACCACTCATTCCACAATTTATGAGGAGCGACGGGAAAAGGCAGGATCACCTTTCAGTTTTCTCTTTGTGTTTGGGATGACTAAAAGTGACCCGGGAGTGACCTGGCACTGAGCTTCCATGAAACAGTTAAAATCTGAGGAGAGTTGTTGTGAAGAAGCTGCAGACAACTGAGTGACAACTGGCTAATCCCAAAATAAGTGCATCCCAGACCAATGCGTCTAAACAAGTCATAAACGCATGGATTAACTTTTCTAAGTGGTGTAGAAAGACAGCAGGTTTACACAAAGTGAGCTGAATAAATCAAAAATGTCCATCAGTCTGGTTCGGCGGTTTCTTTAAGCCCAGGTTAAAAACTTGTCCGACCCATTATCACTGGTCATGCAGGTGTTTGTTCTGTAAAGTCAGATGTTTGCAGTGAACAGCCTACATTCAACTTTCACACTCTGCAGGAGGAAGTATCATTGTTACAGTGTTGGATTACAGTTAGCATGCAATGTAGGCTACAACTTGTTTCTTGAACATTATTTGAGAAAATCTTATCACCTGTTTAATAAATATTGTCTCAGCTTTTTTTAATATAAGCATAAGCAAGGTTTTTATAATGCAGTAGATGAGAAGCTTGGATAACATATTCTTAAAGACAACGGTGCATTGGCTGTTGGTCTACGCTGCTTGTCAAAACTGAAAATGGTGACAGGAAATCCTATAGAGAATGTGTAGGCCTTTTTA